>JASDQU011401013.1:25979-41465 GCA_032191745.1 Picea mariana
CAATCATACTATATAAAATTTATTTATTTTACTCTTGGCCAAAAAAATGTTTTTGAAAATTTTCTATTTAAAAGATATTTTTCTTTATGTAGATTATTTTTATATTATTTATTGCTAAAAAAAATTCATATAATGTTTGTTAATGTAAATTTAGAAATTTCATCTCCCATTAAAAGTTTCTATCTAATTCTTGTCAATTTTCATTTTTAAATATTTATTTAGAAAAAAAAAAACAATGAAAACCAAACACACCATGAAGCTCAAGAGAAACCAAACTAATGCCTATAAAAACTCAAGAGAAACCAAACTAATGCCTATAAGTTATAACCCTCAAGGCACACTTTTTGAAACAAATACCAGATCTAAAAATCATTTTATTACATTATATTTTACAACAAAAATATGGTTTTGGTCGGTGGATTCAGTTTCAATCCCTCCTTTTGCGGCCCCTTCTTCTCCAACTAGTGGTTGAGAAAGTGAAGCACTTTCTCCGCCCACCAAGGAGGGGCCAACTACCTATGCCAACGCAGGATTGAGGATCGAAGATGGGTGTGAGCATGTTGATTTTTGTGGTGGAAATATCATTAATTTGTTGATTCATGTGGTGGTTCAATGATTTGGAGGGAAGAGATAGATGTGAATTTTATTTAAATTTCAAAGTAAATAAGCAAAAAAAATTAACAAAATGCATAGTTTTTTTTTTGTAAGTAAGTGTGAAATCCTGTATTACTGTAAGAAGTTATGATACAAAAAAGACAAGGGGAATCCCTTGATCTACCAAAAATGAAACCAGATCAGGGATCCCGGAGTTACGCTATCTGGGATAACAGGGGGAGGGCTGGGCCGCCACCAAGGGAAATTGACCTAGTCCTCCGTAAACTAGTTTGAAAGACTAAACCATAAAATATACATAAAATATAACCAAAAATAATAGGGATAGCTCCTATATTCACAACAACTTGACCTGGGGCTGAACCTGTGCTAGTCTAAGATGATGGGATGTCTTGCATCGTCATCCTTTCTTGCCTCGTTCTCCTTCCTCTGCTCCATCGTGCGCATCTTCCTTATACAAGCTAGTGTTTCGCTCTGGTCTGCTGGAGTGTTTTCCATGTGGTGGACATAGCGTAGGTAAAGGTGGAATTGGCCTGCCATACGTTTCATTTNTTTTGTCCTCTGCTAGTCTTTTTGCACTGGCCTCCAGATTGTTGAGGCATTTCATAATTTCTGTGAGAACCTTCTTATGGTCCCTGATAGTCTCCCTGCTGGTCTCTTTCCAGACAGCGTTCATTTTTCCTATCAACATTTTTGTTCACCAGGCCTCCTCCACCGTTTTGTGGTAGAGGGTTGTTCTAGGTTGCGTAGCCCCTGGGTCCCTTATCCTGTCTGCTTCTTTAATTAGTTATGCCCAGGCTTTGTCCTTACGTGTGGTGTTAATTTCTCTCTCCCACCTATTGATGATCGCTTTTCCCTTTGGATCAACCTTCGTGAGAAAGGTACCCTTGGCTTCTCTGGCCGCTTGCTCCATCCTTGTAATCTTCCGGGCGTTTGTCGGAGGTTCTTTTCCCTGGGGACCTCTCTTGCTATGGGTTTTCTTCATTCTTACCATCTCATCTTGCTTGTGGTGGTTTTTGTCTTAGGTTCTTCTCATGTTCCTATTCGCCCCTTCCTGATTTGTAAGATGGGCTCTGTAATTGCTTCTCTCCAATCTGTGGCTATTCCTGGTGTTTCTTCTTTTATGGGATTTCCCCGACTGCGGGCTCATCTCAACAATCATGGGCTGCTCATAAAGGTGTATTTTCTAGTCTTTTTTCACTATTTCAGAGTGTGTGCTCTTGGGAGCCCTGTCGTCATCTCTGTGTCAATCCTTTTCCCTGCACGTTGTACGACAATCATTACCACTCCCTGTATCTATACTTGGATGAGGTGTACCCATACTTGGCCATTGGGAACCCTTTTGTCCTTCATCCTTTGCCGCTTGTTGATTAACTTTTATGCTTTCCCACGGGTAGCCCCTGTACTTCTTCCTATTGACAGGACCGTGGTGTCGTACCTCTTCTTGTTGTGTGACCTAGATCTACATTGTAACTCGTGTTTGGGTGGTGGGCTATCGGATTTTTCCTAGATCCTTCATGCTCTTCAGTTATTTTTGCGCCTCCATCCTCGATGTGTTCGTTCGTACTTCGGCTGTCGTCATAGTCTTTTGTCGCTAGCTGGATGCAGTCTGTTCAGAACTAACCATTCGGGATGTTACTCCAGATAGTGTCCAGTTCTAGTCCTTGCTTGTCGACCCCCTCATTAGCGATTCTATCCGCCAGTACATTTTCTGACCACCGCACCTAGCGCAACTCCACTGTGATCCCCATCTACAAGTGCTCCTGATTTTTTTGCAGGGACTGTGCCAAGCGCCAATGCCGCTGAATTTTGTCCACTCTGGTACCATTTTGGAGTCTCCTTACTGTGTTGATAACCAATGTGGAGTCTCCTTCCACTATGATGTTTGTCATCCCTTTCTGGCTTAGAATCTCGAGGCCAGTCTCTAGAGCTCTAAATTTTGCGGCATTGTTGGTTGAGTTTCCCAGACTCCTAGCGTACAACTATATGATATTTCCTTTACTGTCCCTGATTAATCCTCCCATTCCTGTTCGTCTCGGGTTACCTTTCGACGCCTTGTCGAAATTCATCTTGAGGGAGCCTACTAGTGGTGGTTTCCAGTTGCGCTCACCTACTTGGAGTTGCGGTGGCTGTCTTACCAGATTAGGGTTGCGTCCATCTTTCAAGTGGAAGGCTTCTAGAATCGGGAGTCCTGGTCTGTGAGTTGCGCTCTTCCTGTTTGGAAGTTGCAGCTCTGTACCGTTTCTTTTTTCATGGAGATTATTGTTTTCCTTGATCTTCCCTTCCGACCAGCTTTGGTTCCTGAAGATGTGTCGGTTCCTTTCCTTCCATATTGCCCATATGATCATTCTCGGGATGAGGGTCCAACAGAGGTTCACCTCTTCATTTTCACTGTAATTCTCTTTCCAAGTATTGATAGTTGTGGAGATGTTACCTCGGATCCTATTTGACTGTCGGAAGATACCTGTCGCCCAGTCCCAAATTTCTGATGTGTAGGTGCATTCGTCAAGGAGATGGTTTGTTGTTTCCTCCTTGTCTTGACAAAGGTGGCATCTAGAAGGACCTATGAATCCTATTTTCCTTATGTTTTCCCAAATTAGAATTCGGTTGTGGAGTATTAACCATTGGAAATTTTTTTGTTTTTGGCCACTAGGGGTCATTCCAAAGCTTATCCAATTGTTGCGTTAGGTCTTCTTGGTTCTGGTCCTCTATATAGTGTCGGGACTCTTTGAGATTGAATTCCCTACCGTCTTTTTGTCCCCATCTCAGCTGGTCACTTCCTTCCGTGACTGCATTTTTTGTTTCCCCAATTCCTCCTCCACCTCTTTTACTGTTGTTGCGGTTTGGGCTCTATTATGTGGGGTGAGAGTGTTCCAGATTCTCCATTTGTTGTGATCTGTTTCTTGTTTCCAGTAATGGTAGACTCTAGTTTTACCTTGCGCGATCAGCTCCTGTTGGAGTGCCTCCCTATCTGGTTTCTCCATTCTGGGTTCCTGTTGCCATGCGTCCTCCCAGAATCTAGTTGTTCTCCCATTCCTTACTTCCCAAAAGTTGTATGTCTAAATCCAGGATTTGTTGCGCCAGGCTAGGTTCCAAATGGTTGAACCTTCCGTGATTCTTCTGAAGCGGTCTCTATCTTGGTCTCTTATGTCTGGGGCATACTTTGCCTTCCACAGGTTTTCCCATGGTGTATTAGTTTCTTTGACCCAGCGCCACCATAGTTTCACCCTGTAGGCGTCATTGGTCACTTGCGGGTCTTGTAGCCCTAGACCTCCTTTGCTTTTTGGTTTACAGATCTTCTCCCAAGCCACCAGGGCCCATTTTTTCTTTGTTTCCGCTTCTCGGCATAGGAAGTCCCTTTGTATGGTTCTTATTTTTTGTAGTATCCCCTTGGGGGTTGGGAAAACAAACATCATAAAGGTTGGAATTGCTTGCAAAACTGACTTGGTCAGAATAAGTTTTTCGACTAGGTTGAGGGATCTGTAAGTCCAATTTTTTACCCGCTCCTGTAATTTGTTGATTATTCCTTCCCAAGTGGAAATTTTGTAGGCTTTATCTGTCAAGGGTATGCCCAAGTACTTAGTTGGGAGTGCTCTGCGTTCAAATCCCAGGATGTTGGATAAATTCCTTTGGATTGCGGGGTTGGTATTGAAGAAGAAGATCATAGATTTGGAATGATTGTTATCTGCATCTGAGGCTTCGCCAAACTCTTCTAGGATTCATTTGTAGGCTTTTGCTTCCTTGACCGTGGGTATTCCATGAAGTAAGGTGTCATCCATGAATTTTTGGTGTGTGGAAGTAGGGAAATTTTTGAAAGGTTTGATACCTGTTATTTCACCTGTTGAAATTGCGCTTTTAATGCTTCGACTGAGACCTTCCATCATCAGAATGAAAAGGAAGGGGGATAGCGGGTCTCCTTGTCTGATGCCTCTCATGGGATAGAAGGGTTTGGTAGGGGATTCATTTATTAGCAGTGTGTATCTTGTTGTAGAAACTAGATTGACTATCCAGCTGCTCTAGTGTTGGGTGAAACCAAAGGCTTCCAAGGTCTTGACCATATAGTGCCAACTAATTTTGTCATAAGATTTTGCTAGGTCCAGTTGTATTATCATTCCCCCTCTCTTCTGAAGCTTCAGGGTGTGGATCAACTCATGGGCATGCATAATATTGTCCATTATCTGTCTTCCTTCCATGAAGCCTGCCTGTTCGTGTGAGATCAGTCTAGGTAGGAGGGGTTTCAATCTATTCGCTATAACTTTGGAGATTATCTTATAGAACACGTTGCACAGTGCTATAGGTCTATATCGATCCGGGGTTTTGGCTTCATTTTCTTTGGGGATTAGTGTAATCATTTTAAGGGAAGAGATATCTGTGAATTTTATTCAAATTTCAAACTAAATAAGTAAAAAAATTTAACAAAATGCATAGTTAATCTAATAACGAATATATATATATATATATATATATATATATATATATATATATATTAAGGAAAGTATTTATATCTAAGTTTTCAAGATATACGGTGTCAATTTTTTTCCAAATTAATTTTTTTTTATTCTAATTTTTATTGTTTTTAATCTAATTCGAACTTGGTAACTATGATTTAAGTTGGACAAGACCAATCATTTTCAATGTAATGACTGCAACAATGAATTCTATACCATATCAATAATTTTCAAGTCACATGATTTCGAAACTGAACATGGGATAGGCAACTATGGTTTAGGTTTAGACAAAACTAATAATTTTCAATATAATGACTACAACAATGAATTCTATACCATATCAATAATTTTCATGTCACCGGATTTGAAACCAAACATGGGACAGTATGGCATTGAAGTTTCTATCCTCTAGAGAGAGTGTCACACTGTGACAACAAGTGGACCCTAGTCTATGCTATCCATACAAATTTCACTATCCAATCCTATCAAAAATGCAAGTCCACCAATGGTATTTAATTTCTAAACGCTCGTACTTTCATTGTTTCTGATTCACATGGGATTTGACCCCCAAATCCATGTTTCTAGTCGTGCACAACATGGTTAGAGAGTGGAGCGATGTGTAAACACAGAGAGCATCGTTGATGCATAAAAAAAAAACAGATATATTATCCATGCATCGAATATAAGCATCAATAGCTTCACTTCCTTTTTTGCATTCAGACCTTGATCATCCTATGAACTTCTCAATTACACCCCTAATTACACCACTAGATTGTTCGAGTACGGTTCTGAAATTTATGATCAAAGAAGCAAAAAGAGATACTAATTTTGTTTAGAGTAAAATTCAATTATCTTTCCAATACATTCCAGAAATAAATTCTGCAACAAACTTTAGTGAAATTGCTAGAGCTTTAAAACATATAATATGCCCATTGATTGTGATTTCGTGTTAGATGAAATATTGGATAGACTGGCGACAAATATAACATTTTTGTGTGAGAGAATCATGAGTCAAATTTATAAAGGTAAAAATAGTTATAAACTTAAAAATGGCTATTTTCAATTCAAAAAAAAAATAGTYGAGTRTTGTAGTGAAATAAAAATGCATTATAGAGATCACATGATCCCAGTGTCAGCKTATATTTAGAGTTACAYGACAACAGATAACCGACGATTCAAACTAGTTCAATACCAATGATCTGATTGATTCTAATCACAAAATCTTGTGCCAAACTTATGCTATGACAATATCAACCATTTGAGAATTGATTCACAGTAATTGATTTGTTGCATTATCAGATAATGATGTACCTAAAATAGATCTTCATTGTGATATGTGAGAGGTTTTCACAAACTAAAACTATGTTATACCAGACTTATAAGTTTGTTTTCAATGATAAGAATCTGACAAAAATGTGTACAAAATTGCGAGAATTGTTTTCAACGATAACAATCTGAGAAAAATGTGTACAAAATTCTGAGAACATTTTATGAAAATATAGAAATCAATAAACAACCCAAATTTAACTTTAGTTCAAGGAAAATAAAGGTTCTACATAGGAACTCGCCTTTTGAAATAGAATTTTAAGTGACATGTTACAGGAGGCGTGGAATTAAAGCGAGTCTCGTATCTGAGTATATTTTTTACATAAAAAAACAGGAAAATTTTCTTCCTGATATAAACATTATAGTCCTTCCTTATCGTCAACCACATATTGGATTTGTATAACATTGTTCTAAATGCCATGAAAATCGGCTTCACTGACAACCAATCCACCTTCTAGTTTTTGTGGCGATTCAATATCATTGTGAATGATTGGATGTTCATTCAATAGAAAAATATAATCCTCCCAAAGAGACCCATAGAAAACCTATGTAGTCTCATAATTGCCATGCACGAAATTGAAATACATAATGTTGGCCATTGAATATCCATAGATATAGTTGACGATGATTCAAGTTTGTCAGGAAAAATATGGTTTACAAAGTGTTATCGCACACGTTGTAGGTTGGAAAAATCCCGACCCAACCACCAAATGCGACAACTTCACTTTAGAGGTGAAGTTGTCACCTCAAGGGGGGAATCCTAGTGACCCTAGGGGGAAATGAGATGGAAAGTTTGATGTATGGATGAATTCCCCTATAGGTAAATTTTCTATGTGTGGAAAAGGGCTTGAGTAAGGTCTTGATGATAATGAAGAGTTTCCAAGAAGTAGTAGAACTTACAAATGTCGATTGTACCTGCCTTTAAAATTGGGTGAATGGGGTATTGGATTAAATATTTATATAAACAAAGACCCTAGAGGTGTAATCCCTTTTACACCATAGGGTATGCCAATCAAACTTAGGGTAAATATAAGAGGGTACAAACACTCATATTCCTCCTAGCAACCCTTGCAAAATAACTTGTTAACTTTAAAAATTTAGATGAAGCTTAATGGAGGGTGTATCCAACATACTCCTCCTATGGTCTCCAATAACCATAACCAAGAAATATAAAAAAACAGTTAGCAATGCATATTTTTCCTTACCAATTACAAGAAAGAGAGATCAAAACCCTAGTTTCACCAAGCAAATCATCATTCAAGATCAAGACAACAAGCTTACAAGAGGTGTGCATTACTTAGTTCCATCCATTCATTAAGATATATCACCAAAATACATTTTCACAAGAGAGAAACACCATATTTCCCAAGAATAGAAAACATTCCAGCCAACTACTGCTCACAATGGGAGAGTTATGTTATGAAATGAGATTCACATGATCTCTATTTATACAAAAGTCTTAAAACATAGTTTGTCCACTTAGAAAGGGTAAAACATAAGCTAAGGGGTCAACAACTCTCATCTTACCCCTTGAACCAAAAAAAAATATTTAATTTTCACTTTAACACAATAGAAACCCTAAAAATAAGATGATGTCACCTCTTTAGGGGATGTTTTGACACTTTGAGCAAGTCATTGGAGAAGAAACTAGAGGTCATTGGGGTTCCTTGATCCTTATCATCATGTTCTTGGGCCAATCCATGTCTCGTCCGGTAAAAACATGCCAAGAGTCAATGTGCAATAACTCCATCACCACCAAACCCCCTCAAGCATGACGTCAAGCCTCAAAAGATGACATTTTCCCTCTCCTAGGCAAGTCGTTTGGGTAATAGGGATTGGGAAAGATCGTCCATGATTCCATGTAAGCCTCCAAAGGCATGTATCTGTGATTTGGTGTGTGGGCCTACATCATCCAACCTGTGGGATTTTTGTCCCATGTAAGCCCAAGATAGGCTTGTTCTCCCAAAATTGGCCACCAAACAAGGTCCTACAAAAGAAAAGGGTATACCCTCCAAAGATATCATGAAAAGTGTAAACCACATCTAATAAGCAAGGCACCTAAACATGTGCATCAAAACTATCTCATCAAATTAAACAAATGCTCAAATACCCTATACACTTGACCAGATTTAAGTATGGGAGGGGTGTCATAAAAGTCCCATTGGGTAGACCAAAACCCTAAAGTATGGGATGCTCCCAAGGGTGTCCTTTCAAGGTTATGTAATGGGTGATGAGATGGAAAAGGATTTAGACTTCATAGATTAATTAGTTTCATGACATACAAGGGCTCGTATTATCTCATTTATGGGTGCCTTTGTAGAGGGTGTGTGGCACCTTCATTTGTGATGCACTTTTTCCAAGCCCATCTTCTTGCCATTATTTCTTCTTATATTTCTTTCATGTTTTAAGGAACAAGTTGAGGCCATTGTCCTGGCTTAATGTCCAGATAACGACAGTGTAATTCTCAAATACCTCATAGAAATGAGAAGGATGGCTCACGATGAGACCCCCTTTCTCTCAATTGTGTAATTGTGAACCACTACCCTGGCTTGGTGACCAAATGATGATAATTTCATACCAATAAATACCCATGATCATGATACGTCGACTCGTGATGAGACCTCACATCCTCCAACTAACCCATTAAGCATTCACTACCATTTACTTTTGTGGGTCCCCCATTTATTATATAAAAGCATTTCATTACTTTCTCGGGGATCCCTAGGAGAAGCATCTAGAAGGTCTATATTTAGGATTTTATCCTTTTAGCCAACAACAATCCCTCTGGGCCTTCAGCCCCTTCTTCCCATGAAATAAGGTACATGCCCTTCTTGGGTCGCCATAGTCAAAGGGCCTATAATAATACAATATGATGGGAGTGTAATGAGTGGAAGGTGGTAAGTATGGTTAGGAATGGTACGATAACCCATTAAGCGACCCCTAGTCACAAACCTTCCCAAAATGTTGGCCACTTAATAGGAAATTTATGACACTCACCAAGGTGAAACATGGCCACTTAATAGGAAATTTATGACACTCACCAAGGTGAAACATGGTCAAAATAATAATGTCCAAGCAGTCATTCTATAATCAAAAGAAGCTTAAATACAACATGTTTAAATGCCTCAAATATTAGGGTGATTACCT
Organism: Picea mariana; assembly: GCA_032191745.1. Lineage (NCBI taxonomy): Eukaryota > Viridiplantae > Streptophyta > Pinopsida > Pinales > Pinaceae > Picea > Picea mariana. The sequence continues at coordinate 35,513 of JASDQU011401013.1, forward strand.
GCCACAATACCTGACTTGTACCGCATGGATCAAGACCCATCCGTCTTCCAGAAGCTAGCCGATGCGGTGGATGCACTGACACTGGATCCAAAATGTGGTGATATAGCGGGCTTCCATATGTGAAAGTGGACACTTCTAGTCATGTGGTCTCTCGGCACTCCATATATGCAACTTGATGCGATCAAGACATCATTTCCTTAGTTATGCCACAAAATGGGGATAACATATGGATTCTACTTGGGGACATGTTCTCTCTGTAGAGTGCATGAGAACTGCAACATCTCTTGGTAGACTTGTTCCTACACTGACACAAAAAACCATAAAATCTAGGGTGGTTCTATCACCCTTCACCCATATACTTCAAAATCCAAATGGAAACTAATATAGAAAAGAAATTTTAGCATTTTTTCAAAACTTTATGAACTAAGCATGGAATCAATATGCAAGTAGAGAAAAATGAAAAATGAAAAATGAAATGCATCTGAACTAATATGATCAATTCAATATTCAAGTGCAAGGAAAGCAAGATGACCTACCTACTTACCTGGGGCCTTAGGGCCCTGAAGATCAGGCGATAGGTGATGTCAAGTGAAGTCATACAACCAGTGCAACCATTTGATAATTTCACCAAAGTAACTCCCCCTGTGCTTAATCATGTCAAACAAAAACTATAAGTCTATCAAATAATTATCATGATCATAAATAGATGTATAATCAATCGTAAATTGAAACTAATGGAGACGGGTGGGAGGGAGGAATTCCTACTAGAAACATAAACCATTAGCCTGATAATCCTACCTGAAAGTGTAACCACTATCCTAATCAATCCATCTGTGAAGAGGGATACTTATGTAGATGATGGAAAGTCTTCATCCTCATTAATATTATCACTTCCTCCTAAATACTGAGAATATGAGAGATCCCAATAAGACCTCATGATTTCCTTGAGAAGAAGGGATGAGGTAAGGGACGGGCTCAAATCTAGAGAAAGAAAAATGTGGCCTCTTCATCTATGAATCCCTGTAGAAATCCTCAATATGAAAATACTTCCTCTTTGTAGAGTAAGCCTATGATCGCTCTGAGATGGCCACGTCCTAGTATTCTTCCAAAATTGAGTACGAAGGTGGCTGAGAGTCCTCATACAACAAGTCTACATTCCCAAAAAGATATGCATCACAAGTCCCAAGGGATGATTGAAAATCATCTTGAAAATGCTGCGACGGTCGTCCTTGAATGAATCTATAATCATGTCATCATCAGGCTGCCACAAATCCGAATCATACACAAATTAATACCAGTCCTATGAAGATGACAACTCAACCCATTTAGCTTGAAATCTACCTTGAATGTCATAAATGGGGTCCCCATCAAAGTTAAAATGACCCAAATCCCATCTACGTCTCCCAATCTGTATGAAGGTGTCTATATGCTCATCAACCATATCCAAAGGTTCTCTCATAAGACCATCTGTATGATTGAAAATGACCATCTCCTTGTCTTCGTGTGTAGGAAGAGCAGAGGTTGGGGAAGCTTCAACATGATCTTAAAATTCTTCATCATTGAGGTTAGTTGCTTCTTCGAATTTACGTGCATGAGGAGAACAAGGCATAAGGAAATCATCTTATTCAGGAAGAAGCACAGATACTGATGTCTCCTTCTGCTCATCTGGACATTGTACTTTATCAAGGTCTTCTTCTTCTTGGAAACTTTCTCCATGGACCTATTTTTTAATCGAGTCTTCATCATATTTAATAGGATCATAGAATTCACCATCTTGATCTTGAATCTCTAATGAGTTTTTATAATTCCTCTGGCATGGAGAGAGGCTAATCGTCATTTGGGTAGTTTTCTTGGTATCCATACTTCTCAGTCACAACGTTGTATAATGAATTTGTTCCATAATATGCAATGGCCACTTCCCAGGCTGAGTTTAGGGTAGGACTTTCCTCATAATTTTTGAGGATGGCGTCATTATACTCTTCTTCTCTCTGTTGAAATAACTTAACCATAAAGTCCTTGTCAGGACAAAGTTCTATCAATTGTTCACAAAACTCGTAATTTTCTTCTATGCTTTCCTTGAGACACTCAAAATTTTCCTCATTGTTGTTGTCAACTTCTTATCTTTCAACTATTGTTTCAATAAAATCTGGAATCTAAGCATTTCTTTCAAGCCTTCAATAATATCAAGGTCGAAACCTTCTCTCGAAAATGCATCCTCCAGCTCCTGAATTGTATCTTCAAGACTTTGAGCTTCTTTTCCCAGACGTTTAAGGAGATATCTGATGAGGATCGTCAAATAATATATACTTCTTGATTTGCAAGAATGCTTGATCTAATCCCTTTGTTCACTTCCCAAGGATAGCAAGAACAACCATAGACATACATCCTCATGTAGTACACTCAAAATTTAGATGCATTTGGTAAACTCAACAAACATGTGATACAACCAACAATGGATTACTATTGAACTTTGGGAGGACATCAAATTGGTTTATCGGGCACTTATTTGGAAATCCATCAATAGCTTCGAGATCCAAGGTCTTATATGCTTCATGAAAGTGCCATAGAGCCATGTTTCCATTACTTAGGGTAATATCTCAATGGAGTGGATGGATGAGCTCGAGGATCATCAAAGGAAGGAAAGGGGGGAAAAAGGAAAAGGTGGGTTCTTGGGATGGTGGAGTCACTAGGCAAGATAGGGGAAAGGCTTTGGGATAGCTTGCCAAAGTGCCTTTTAGGATTCGGAAGAGGATTCAAAATCCTCCCTAGAAACAACGCCAAAATGTTATCGCACAAGTTGTAGGTTGGGGAAATCCCAACCCAACCACCAAATGGAGAAAATTAAGAGAGAACTTACCCACTGACACCTTAGGCAGGTGTTCCCATCACTTTAGAGGTGAAGTGGTCACCTCAAGGGGGGAATCCCGGTGACCCTAGGGAGAAATGAGATGGAAAATGTGATGTATGGATTAATTCCCCTATAGGTAAAGTTTCTATGTGTGGATAAGGTCTTGAGTAAGGTCTTGATGATATCCAAGAGTTTCCAAAAAGTAGTAGACCTTGCAAATGTCGATTGTACCTTCCCAAGACACAAGAAAGACAATGATACAAGCCCAAGTATATGGTGGACAAGCAAGTTAAGCTTGTTGTCCCTAATTGCAACAGTTAGTAATAGTATATATCAACAATGAAAATTATAATGAATGTTGCAAACAAGTTTCTAAACGTCTAGTTGAAAGAGCAAGAGTTAAACTAGAAAAAAATAGGTCAACCCAAGTAAGATAACATTAGACTTTAGCAATGAAAGAAGGTTGTAACAAAAAAATAATTGTAGAAATATTTTGCAGCCTTATGGCTGTAACAAAAAAGTTATTACATCAAGAAGATCAGACACTAAAACTTCCCCAAAGTCTACCAAAAAGTGCGCTAGGCCTAGTAGTTTATGTGGGCAAACTTTAAACAACTTTTAGTTGTTGATTTAAGAGTTATTATAGAAGTTTGATTAGGGTTTCTGCAACCCTAATGGATGTAGATGAAAGTTTGTAACAATAGCAAGAAATACCCCTTTGGAGGGGACACCGTACTGGTTTAGAGGTGTGCTAGGCACAAGAAACAAAAAACAGATTGCAAAAAGTTAATATGGCAAAAATTCATATTTTCCAATGCATTATTTTATTTCTCCAATGCAAAAATATTCAAATTAGGGCCTTTAAAATTGGGTGAATGGGGTCTTGGATTAAAGAGTTAGATCAAAAAATACCCTAAGGGTGAAAGCTCTTTTAATCCATAGGGTATGCCAATCAAACTTATGGTAAATCTAAGAGGGTATACACACTCGTATTCCTCCTAGCAACCCTTGAAAAATAACTTGTTAACTTTAGCAATTTAGATGAAGCTTAGTGGAGGGTGTATCCAACATACTCCTCCTAGGGTATCCAATAACCATAACCAAGAAAGAGCAAGAAACAATTAGCAATGCTGAATTTTCCTTACCAATTCTAAGAAAGAGAGATCAAAACCCTAGTTTCACCAAACAAATCACCATTCAAGATCAAGACAACAAGCTTCCAAGAGGTGTTTCTTACTTAGCTCCATCCATTCAACAAGATATATCACCAAAATAAATTTTCACAAGAGATAAACACCATATTGCCCAAGAATAGAGAAAATTTCAACCAAGTACTTATCACAATGGGAGAGTTATGTTATGAAATGAGATTCACGTGATCTCTATTTATACAAAAGTCTTAAAACATAGTTTGTCCACTTAGTAAGGGTAAAACGTAGATAATGGGTCAACAACCCTTATCTTACCCCTTGAACCAAATAAAAATATTTAATTTTCACTTTAACACATAAAAACCTTAAAAATAAGATGACATCACCCCTTTAGGGGACGTTTTGACGCTTTGAACAAGTCATTGGAGAAGAAAGTGGAGGTCATTGGGGCTCCTTGAACCTCCTCATCATGTAATAGGGTCAATCCATGTCTCCTCTGGTCAAAACATGCCAAGTGTCAATGTGTAATAACTCCATCACCACCAAACCCCCTCAAGCAAGATGTCAAGCCTCAAAAGATGATGTTTTGACTATCATAGGCAAGTCGTTTGGGTAATAGGGGATATGAAAGACCCTCCATGATGCCATGTAAGCCTCTAAAGGCATGTCTCTGTGATCTGGTGTGTGGGCCTATAACATCCAACCCTGTGGTATTTTTGCCCCATGGGAGCCCAAGCTAGGCTTGTTCTCCCAAAATTGGCCACCAAGCAAGGTCCTGCAAAACAAAAGGGTACGCCCTCCAAATATCTCAAGTCAAAGAAATCATGACAAGTGTAAACCACATCTAATAAGAAAGGCACCTAAACATGTGCATCAAAACTACCTCATCAAATTAAACAAATTCTTAAAGACCCTACACACTTGACCATGTTTAAATATGGGAGGGGTGCCATAAAAGTCCTATTGGGTAGACCAAAACCCTCAAGTATGGGATGCTCCCAAGGATGGCCCTTCAAGGATATGTAATGGGTGATGAGGTGGAAAAGGATTTAGACTTCATAGGTCAATGAGTTTCATGACATGCAAGGGCTCGTATTATCTCATTTATGGGTGCCTTTTTAGAGGGTGTGTGGCACCTTCGTTTGCAATGCACTTTTTCCAAGCCCATCTTCTTGCCATTCTTTCTTCTTATATTTCTTTCATGTTTTAAGGAACAAGTTAAAGGCCAATGTCCTGGCTTGGTGTCTAGATAAAAAAAAATCATTCACAAATACCTCGTGGAAATGAGAAGGATGGATCGTGATGAGACCCCCTTTCTCTCAGTTGTGTAACTGAGAACCACTACCTTGGCTTGGTGATGAGATGATAGTAATGTCATACCACTAAATACTCATGATCATGATAGGTCGACTCATGATGAGACCTCGCATCCTCCAACTAATCCCTTAACCATTCACTATCATTTACTTTGTGGGTACCCCATTTCTTATAGAGAAGTGTTTCATTGTTTTCTCGGGAATCCCTCGACGAAGCATCTCGAAGGTCTATATTTATGCTTTTATCTTTTTAGCCAACAACAATCCCTCTGGGCCTTCAGCCCCTTCTTCCCATGAAATGAGGTACATGCTCTACTTGGGTCACTAAAGTCAAAGGGCCTAGAAGAAGACAATATGATGGGAGTGTAATGAGCAGAAGGTGGTAAGTATGGTCGGGGATGGTATGATAACCCCTTAAGAGACCCTTAGTCACAAACCTTCCCCAAAGGTTGGATACTTACTATGAAATTTATGACACTCACCAAGGTGAAACATGGTCAAAAGCATAATGTCCAAGCATGCCTTCTATAATCAAAAGCAACGTAAATACAACATGTTTAAATGCCTCAAATATTAGGGTGATTACCTGCCACAATACCTAACTTGTACCACATGGAGCAAGACCCATCTGCCTTCCA
>JASDQU011401014.1:0-43962 GCA_032191745.1 Picea mariana
CGTTGAAGTAAGATTTTGATCTAAACACTCTCAAAACTCGAATTTAAAACCCTAACTGCACTAACCCTAACCTACTAACCCTAAGTTGCCGACGCCACTCTTGGTTATTTCATCTCAATGTAGCAACGTTTTACTTTATGAGCAATTGACTGATGGTCTAAAGCATTTATTTAATAAAGTGTTGATTGATCCCATTGAATGCCACATCATTCTAGTATTTATTCGCGAAGTGACATTATCTTTTCATTGTTATTGTGTAAACATTGACTTCGTCAACATTTACTTTCAAATTGCTTATATTGAACATCAGATAGTTCTTGATTGATATGAAGTACTAACCCATTGAAATAAACTTGCAAGTATTAGTTTGTTGTTGTCTTGTTCCAGGCAGGTACTCTTCATTGGGTTTTACTTTATTATTGGTTGTTTAGCCGGAACTTCTGATTGGTGGTGATCTGTGAAGGGGGGGAAAAACTTCTCTTCATCCTATTAACCTTTTGCCTCTTCAAAACCCCAGGTCACCGGGGACGTCTCCCCTGTGCCTAACCTCCCTAAAAAGAAAGAACCTACCCATCGTGGTGACATTGGGTGGGATAGGTTCCTGTTACGCCAGTTTGGCCTTCTACCTTATAGCCTCTACTCCTAGCTACAAACTGTGCGATAACAGTTATCACACAAATTGTAGGTTGGGAAAAGCCCGACCCAACCACCAATTGGCGACAACTAGGAGGGCACCTACCCACTGTCACCTTAGGCAGGTGTCCCCGTCACTTTAGAGGTGAAGTAGTCACCTCAAGGAGGGAATCTCGGTGACACTAGGGGGAAATGAGATGGAATATGATAAGTATGAATGGATGTCCCTAGAGGTCAATTCTAAGTGGTATGAAGAGCTTGGGAAAGAGTCTTGGGACAGTTTAAGGGTAGCCAAAAGAGTTGAGTGACTCGTCGAGAGTAAGGTACCTGCCCGAGACACAATGAAAACCAAGGATACTTGCAAATATGTTAGTTGGACACGCAAGTTAAGCTTGTTGTCCCTAATTGCAGAAAAAGTAAATGATATATATTAGATCAATAAAGATAGCAAAGGCTACAATATAAGTGCTAGGCATATGATAAAATAAACAAGATGAAGCTAGTGAAAGCTAGCTCAACTCATCAATGATTAAGCAATAACTCTAGCCCAAAAAGCAAGGCTGAAACAAAGCTTACTGCAGTGATATTATCAGCCTTATGGCTGTAGCAAACTAAGAATGACAGCAGAAAAATCAGCCACTAGAAACCACTTCTAACTAGCTAGATAAGTGCGCTAAGGTTAGTAGAGGGTTAGGGCAAAATTAGAGCTAAATCTTAGGGTGAGTTTAGGGGTTAAAGGGTTAGTTTTCTGCAGCCCTAATGGTTGTAGATAGTTTTGTAACAGCAGCAAGAAGTTGTGGTTGAAAGGGGATGCCTCAATGAGGCAAGGGAGCCAAAAGCTCAAGGAACAACTTCCAAAAGACAAATCTTTAAAATTTGAAATTTTCACGTTTACCAAGGCAGCAATTTGTTTCTCCAATGCAACAAGTAAATGATTAGTGCCTTCAATAATTGGGTTAATGGAGTCAAGCAAAGAAAGAACTAGAGGTACTACCTCCTTGGGGGTGTAAATCCTCTTACACCCCAAGGCAAGTATCTCTATCTAGGGTTTACGCTAAGAGGGTGTATGTCCTTATACTTCTCTTAGCAAACCCTTGTTAAACCAATAACATGTAAGCATAAAATGATGGATATTAAGGTGGGGGTGTATGCCCTTACACTTCTCACCTAGCTCTAGCAAATAACCTTGACTTGAATAACAAATGATAGCACAATGTAAAAAAGCCTTACCAATTCAAGGAAAAAACTAAGACAAACCACCACAATAACAAGTGAATAGCCTTCCAAGGCTAGCACATCACTTCCATCAACCAACAACCAAAGATAAAGCCATAGACAAGAGCACGAGAGAGAGAACCAGCCAAAGATAGCTAAAATTTCAGTCCAATACTTCTCCAAATTGGAGAATTGTGTTTTATATTTAGATCTTATGATCTCTATTTATACAAAACGTCTCCAAAATAGTTTCTCCACATAATTTTAGGGTAAACCACAAGACTAGGGGTCAACAACCCTAATCTTACCCCTTTACACAAATAATATTAAACAATTCACTTAAAATTTACTTTTACACAAAAGGAAACCCTATCTTAAGGTGATGTCACCCCTTTAGGAGACATTTTGACACTAGGAGCAAGTTGTTGGTGTTGGAGGAGTGTAGTTAGGCTTCCCAAAGCCACATGTCAATCATCCACGTCATTTCTTCATGGCCAAGGCCTCCTTCTCCTCAAAACGTCCATGTGTCAATGAGTGGTAACCTCACCATCAAACCCTAGCCCTCCTAGATGATGTCATGCCTCCAAAGGCGACATTTTGTCTCTCCCAGGAAAAACATTTGGCATGTGAGGGCTAGGTCATGTTGTCCACAATGTCTTCTAGGCCTCTGAAGGTTCATCTCTCTCATCTAGCATGCGGTCCCTTGGCATCCACCTGTGGGATTCAAGCCCCATGGAAGCCCAAGCTAGGCTTGTTCCTCCAAAACTGTCCACCAACTAGGTCCTGCAAAGACAAATAAGCACGCCCTCCAAGGATCTCAAGTCAAAATATCATGATATGTAAATCAAGTCAATAAATGAGCCACCTAAGCATGTGCACCAAAGATTACCCTCTCAAACAATGTAATGTCCCCACTTTGGGACATCATTACATTACAGAGGGTTATGATGACCAGAGTAGCCAGATGGAGGTTATAGCGAGTACAGAGATTATGGAGAGGTATTTTGGGGTCCGGCTTGCATCGTTCATCCCATTTCATCATTATGATCCATTCCGCACAGGTTGTCTTTGGTTCCATTGCATTCCGACGATTTCCATGATTTTGAATATTTTGAGCTATAAGTTAATTAAATTCACTTAAGAGGTCATTTTGGGCACAATACTTGGAGGAACCTCTCAGTGTAATAGCTCATTGGAATCGGGAGGAACAAGACTACAGGATAGGATGATGAGAAGTGACTTCCAGTGGCCAGGGAAGCCACTAGGAGAGATAAGGCGCTTTTCAGAGGTAAAAAGGTTAATTAATTAATTAAAGTGATTTAATTAATTAATTAATAATTAAAAAGGAAAAGTCACTTTGGAGAGACAAGGGGATGCAAGAAGTATAAATAAGACGCAAGGGTCTCTATTCATTCATTCATGTATGTTTATCATTTTGATATCTGGCTTCTAGCTAGAGAGCTCATACCTTGGGGGTTTTGAGGGTTTTGACTTAACAAACCCTAAAGGACGATTTGGTGGTGAAAGATTCCACCTAGCTTGTCCCAAGCTTGGTCTCGAAGATGCAATACTCTCCCACACCATTCTAGTTCAGATCTACTCAATGCAGAAGGGTTCTACACCAGCCACAGGCACAGGAAGAGAAGGAGGGCGCACCATTGGAGGTTTCCAGCAAAGGGGGCGCACCATTCTTTGAGGGAGGTTCGTTCCAAGGGATTGGAAGGGCTTCGGCAGATTCTAGCACCTGGGTTTTCATTGCAGGGTCTTGGCCATTAGATCTAGTGCATTCCGGAGGAGTTTTATGAGCCAGTTGATTTATTGGATGCATTTGACGAATTGGAGAGGAGAGCATTTTGGAGATTCAGATCTATTCAGTTTGGAGGGGTTATACTTCAGATCTGACCTTGAGACTTCACCTAGTGACTTGCAGTGTCCCGATCTACCTTTCTAGCGAGTTTCAGGGCATTTGGAGGCCTCCTTCATCAGGGCCGAAATTGTAGGGTTTGACAGTTTTCAAGAGGGCGCAGCTCCACTTGAGGATTCAGCATTTGGAGGAGCATTCCTTGGTATTTCGTTTTGATATTTCAGGAGGGGACTCTACACATCCCGATCTACAGTTTGGCATCTTCATTGGACTCCTTTGGAAGCTTCTTCAGCTAGGCCGAATTATCTACGGTTTCAGGCATCCAGGGGGGTGCACCATTCCTTGGAGGGAGGCTATATCCATGAGTTTGAGAGGGATCTTGGAGAATTGAGCACTTGGGTTGTTCTTGCATTTGCCCGATCTACAGTTTGGCATATTCATCAAAGGGATTGTACATCTTTGGCAGTAGGGCCGAATTGTTGAGGCTATTCAGTGATCCAGTAGGGCRTGGATTCTTCCAKCTTGGGGGTTGACACTTCACACGGCCCAGATCTTTCTTGTATTGGTATTCATGGTATATGCAGCCTTTGGAGGCTTATAGTATCTTCTTGGAGCATTTTGTAGCAGCTCCTATTGTGTTATTGGATCCATCTGTTGAGCATTCCAGATCGGCATCTTCATTGTATCAGGTTCTTCTATTTATGAATAAAATCATATCTGAGGTATTTTGGCTTGTCTATCATATTGTTGATCTTGCATATGGTTGAGGTATGTTCCATTACGGTATATTCTTGTTTATTGTTGCAAACACACATTAAAACTCATCAGTATAACCCTAGCACAACGTAAGAGACAATAATAAGCAAAGTGCTTGACGAAATGCCACAACCAGAAAAAGTTTAAAAATACACCCAAAACCGTGATGTTCCTGGCATATTGGCTTGGGAACATTACAAACAATTAAGTGCTCAAAGACATTATGCGACTTGCCAAGCTTGGATATGGGAGGGTTGACGAGGTGTCCTATTGGGTAGATCTTTCCCTAGGTCAAGGAGTGTTTCCCAAGTGATCCCTCTCTAAGCCATGTGAAGTAGATGAAGTGGTTATGGATCAAGACTCACTAGGTATGGGGTTCATGACATACAAGGCATTGTAGTGTCTCATTCATGGGTGTCTTTATAGAGGGTGTGTGGCACCTTCGTTTGCAATGCAATTTTTTTAAGCCCATCGTTTTGTCATTCTTTGTTTCTTTCATGTTTTAAGGATGAGTTGAAGGCCACTGTCCTGGCGTGGTGTCCAGATAATGACAGTGTTACTCACAAATACCTTGCGAAAATGAGAAGGTTGGCTCGTGATGAGACCCTCTTTCTCTCAATTGTGCAACTGAGAGCTACTACCCTAGCTTGGTGGCCAGATGATGGTAATGTAATACCGCTAGATACCCATGATCATGATAGGCTGGCTCGTGATGAGATCTCCTATCCTCCAACTAACCCTCTAAGCATTCTATATTCTTGCGGGTCCCCCTTTTCTTACAAATAAGTGTTTCATTGCTTTTTTGGGGGATCCCTGGGCAAAGCATCTGGAAGGTTTATATATAGGATTTTATCTTTTACCCAACAACAATCCCTCTGGGCCTTCAGCCCCTTCTTCCCATAGAATGAGGGACAACCCTTTCTTGGGTCAATACATCCTAAAATCCAAAGAGACAAGGAGATGGGGGGTTTAAGTGATGGAAAGTGGTAAGTATGGCTGAGAACGCTACGATGGCTCTTCAAGGGAGTTCCTAGTAGAAAACCAATTCCTGAGGAAGACCACTTACTAGGGCACAATGTCAACCACCAAGGTGAAATAGGGCAAAAGGCATAATGTCGAAGCATATATCATGAAATCTAAAGCAGTCTAAGATATAACATACTTAAATGCCTCAAATATTGAAATGACACTCACCATAATACCTAACTTGTACGTCATGGAGCAAGTCCCAGTGCCTCTCGGAAGCTAGGTGGTGTGGTGGATGCCATCTGAAAATCCTGACCTCTATGGTGGTGAGAAGGGTCTTCATCTGTGCAAGTGGATATTGTTGGCCATGTAGTCTCTCGGCACTCCATATCTGCAACCAGAGGGACTCTAGACATGATCTCCTTAGTTATCCCACAAAATGGGTATAACAGGAGCGAAGCACATTGAATGGGATACCACAAGCATAGAGAAACCGAACCACTTTTGCATCCACCTCATCCCTACCTCCAATATCAAGGAAATTTGTTATTGTTCTTCTAGATCCAGAGGTTCCAAAACCATGAGGAGATGGAGATGTGGTGCCACCAAATTTAGATAAGGCATCAAACTAAAGCTTTTATTTTCTACCATGCTTTTTTTGTGCAGCTTCCTCTATCTTTCTGTATTTTTGTCTCTCTTCCTTGGACACCTTAGGGAAAATTGTGATCCCAATGGCCGCCTTTCTGTCATCACTATCCATTACACCACAAAGATGCCTCCTCACACGGGTATATGAACCGGCAAAAGCTTTTCCATTATGACAATCATGAGGAAAAAATAATTTAACTATTCCACCACCTTTCCCGTCCTCAACTTTTGTCACAAATTTCCACAAGGGAAACATTGCAGGTTTGCCACCTTCATTGCCCTCTTCACCCTCTTCATCCTCTTCAAACCCTTCACCATATTCATATTCTGGGTCAACATGAGAATGACCACTATCCTCTTCTTCCCTCTGATGCCTATTCCCCGACAAGACCATGAGAACCAAAAAAGCAATGATAAACCACAAGACGACCATTTTCCTCAAGTTTTAGATGAACAACCTGCAATGATATGAGGGAGAAGAAAGAATGGGGAAAAGTAGGAGAGGAGAAAAAAACCATAAACATTTAACAAAGTTAACCCAAAGAAATGAGGGAGTTGGATTTTGGGCTTACCTCTTTATCTCTTGAAACTTGAAAGTTGAAATTTGAGATAGATGGTTTCCTTTGTTCTCTCCTCCAAGCTCCTCTTTGCTAACTCTTCCAAGCTCTCATTTTCTCTCTTCTCCAAGCTCTCACAAATGTGCACTCTCCAAGCTCTCCTTTGCTCTCTCCTCCAAGCTCTCACAAATGTGCACTCTCCAAGCTCTCCTTTGCTCTCTCATCCTCTCCAAGCTCAAGCAAACATAGATGAAAGAATGAGGAGAATGGAGGGGAAATAGCTCCTTTATTCTCCTCATTTCTTTCCCCTAAACCCTAAGCCTAGGGTAGGACCCACCCTCTTCCTAAATCATTAAAAAAAATTATAAAAAAATGTGATTTTTTTTTCCTTTGCACCGAAGCATCCGAGTCCCTCAGGAAGCACGCGCAAAGCATGCCCAAAGCACCTTCAGAACACGCTCTAGCATTTATGAAGCCTCTGGAAGCATGTCGCTTCCACATTGGTAGGAAGCATGTTTTTGCAAGCTAGAGCACGCTTCAGAAATTTGGAAGCGCGCTCTAAGGCAAGCTTCCTAAGCGCTCATGCTTGGAACGGGCTTCTGGCATACTCTAAGAGAGAGTCCAAGAGAGGGGTGTACTCTCATAAAGTGTTGTAACATGTAAATAAAAGACATTCTCCCTAGTAAAACCCCATCACAATAACAAGTTACAAAACATAAAGTCCAACCTAAGGTGCACCACCATCAAGGGATTAATACATCAAAATTAATTATCCAACCTTGGGAAAAAGGTTATATCACCATCAAATCATATGTAGTGCCCCCTTGTAACACAAACTTAAGAAATAACACATCAATGAGGGTACTAACATCTTTAAACACATTTCCCCCTAGGTGATGGTGTAACAAATGTTACATCATAAAGTTAAATCACCTAGGAAAATCTCACAAAGGCACCATGAATTATCCCACCATAGCAACATCATAAGAGAAGAGGCAATAAAGAAGTGCTAACCAATCCAATCATCAAGTATGTTCCCCAACAAACATCAAACATATGAGGACCATGTAGTACACCCCATCCTAGTGACACCAACATCATACATGAACCCACCAAATCACTAGGAAATATCAACAACAATGTCATGAAACATCTACCTCCTACCACCATCATCATCTAACTCCTTTGGGGGCTAGAACCATCATCCATATCCAAGAAAAGCATATATACCAAACCACCATAATGAGATAGTGTGATCCACATCCATTAAAAGTGCAACCAAGTGGTGATCAACAAGGCAAGCACATGTGGGAAGCAATGTTTTAAAACTTGGACTCAGACTTGGAATTGGTCGAGGGTCAACTCGAACTCATACTCAGATTCAGATTGACTTGGACCAATCTGATTTCAATGACTAGGTTTACTAAAAAATACATAAAATATTTAAATTTTAATGAAAAAATTGTATTTTAAACATTCCAAACCATGATTCCCAAATATTTATTAAAATTTTGAAAGAAAGCGTTATGAATAATTGAGTAAGAACATTTAAATGACAAACAAAAATGACAAGAAATGTTCCACCATCACATATATTGGGATCTTCATCATTAGTATTACCCTTTGCCTCTTGTCTATCCTTTTCCTCTACCTCGATACTCTAGGGACATCAATCAACACCACCCAATTTTAATGAAACTACCTAATCCAAGCCTGATAATATGGTAGAAAAAGCTTAACATGCCTAATCAATTATTTTGGTTTGAGTAAAGGGTACATTTTTGCTACGGCCATAACAGAGGAGTTCAATGATCAATACCACCAACATCAAGGTACATAAAGGTCTTGGTGCTCTTGATTAAATGCCAATCCCATACCCTCATACATGATAAGATAAGATAAGATAATTTTATTAATGTCCAACAAATAACCACAAAATTAGGTCAATGGGACTAAAGAAAACAACAACTATGAATACAATGTGGGAATGCAATTGCAACTCCTCAATAATGCAGAAAATAACATAAAGAAAGAAACCTACAGTAGTACAGCCTCAAAACACATGTATATGACTATGGAAAACGGTACGAGGATCCAAAATAAAAGTGAGTATGCCCAAGATTGGAAAAGTGGACAACTCAAGAGTCTGTCAAAGAAAGATTGTCAAAAGAGAGAGGGTGAGAGAGAGGTATGACGATGAGACTAATGATTTCAAGGTCTCTCGAGTCTAATGGCCAAGGGCGACGGGGGTGAACTGGGCACGGGCTCGTTGTCGAAGTCCACAAGAACCATCAGGGGGTCCGGCTGTATGATCCTAGGGGGGATGTAGGAGCGAGGGATACTCCTAGCATCCAAGGTCGAAAGAAAGAAGCTCCAGATATACCTTTGGCTTCTCCTCTGAATCTGGGAGGTAGTCTAACAGACAGGAGGCACTCTACTCTAGATATGTTTGGAGTTGATCCCTCTAACTCTCTGAGGATGTATGGATTGATGCACATTTTGGCACCTCTGAAGCAGTCTCAATGATATACTCTGGGACTCTTCTCGTCATGAAAGTAAGAGGTAATCATCCTGGTCATCCCAAGGCAGGGCATGGCATGCAGGAACTCATATCTATGGCTGAAAATCTCCTTGATGAAGAGGGATAGGAATCTCTGGTCCTGGTACCGGAAGAAAGTAGAGGGGGAGCCCCACGAGTCCCTATAGAGGCAGTGACAGCGTCCTTTGATCTCATAGTATAGGAGGCACCTAAAAATGAGGTACATCTTTGTCTCTGGCTCATGTAGGTGGCACATCTAGCAGATCCTATCAAACTATGGGATATGGCGGTCCATCTAAATCAAAAGTCGATGAGAGCCAACCAAGAGTTGTCCCAAAGGGATCCTGAGCGAGTGCATCCAATGCCTGTGCGTATAAGGGAGGCGGACAATGATGCCATCCTGTAGATAGAAGGACATCTTCGAGCCCAAACTCGTCGAAGGTGAGGTCCAAGTGACTTGAATGTACAATCTATAGATGTCCTCTCTGATAGACCGATTCAATGCCTGCCTAGTCGGCAAGAGATGGCGCAGTGCGCAAGGGAGAAAGTGAACGGGGGAATACGCTCAGGGGAGATAGTCATTGACTAGAGAAGCTAAGACGCATCTGCGAATCAACGTCATGCACGACCTGATGGGTGATCCAAAGCAAGAGCATCCAAGGAGCAAAGTGCAAGGTAGGGGTACCACTCTCTCAAGGTGGTAGATCCTCTGAAAGACTTGACTCTATGAAGGAAAGAGACCAAGCAAAAAATGACCTCGAGGCAAAATGGGTGGACACTGAACTCTGCCTGAACAATAGGATGCAGAATCGTCTGCTTGCAACAGAGGATGCGCTTGAGAAACAGAGTCTGGACTCTCTCCATACTAGCCCAATTTGTTTGTAACAAGCTCGGCCACCAGATCTCGAAGCCATAGAGAACTATGGGTCTAATAATAACCTCCATGAGGTAGAGTTTGGATGAGATGTCCTGAAATTGACCTAGGAATTACTATCTCTCAACGAGGGCCAGGGAACCATACCCTTTACTGAGCTAGGCTGAAGTGCCGCATACCAAAACGAGGTCTCGTGAATTGTACTCCCAAGTAAGTGTAAATCGTGGTGATCTCAATCTTAATCCCCCGGTAGTGGAAATGTAAGTCTGTAAGGGAGCTCTTCAATGCATTGAATATCATAACCTTGGTTTTACCAAGGTTGACCGTCAGCTGTCAAAGGTCACAAAAGTTGGCCAGTGCATCAATCTGTCTCTGCAAGCCCTCAGGAGTAGAGGCCAACAAGACCAAGTCATTAGCGAATAGGAGCAAGGAAATCAACACCTAATGTAGAAGACAATCGTCCCCCTCCTAGATGTACTCATGGAGAAAGGACTCCTAAAAATGTTGCAATCCTACGAATCCCAAAATCATGAAAACTATTAAGTCTGTTGAATTTTGAATGGGATATGAAATTCTACTTTCTCCATATGAAGTTCGATTAGGTTGAAACCACTCTCAAACATCCTAAAACAATTAATGGTAATGTTAAAAGTTTAAGCAACACCTAATGTAGAAGACAATCATCCCCCTCCTGGATGTGCTCATAGAGGAAGGACTCCTGAAAATGTTGCAATCCTACGAATCTCGAAATCCTGAAAACTATTAAGTCTGTTGAATTTTGAATGGGATATGAAATTCTACTTTCTCCATATGAAGTCCGATGAGGTTGGAACTACTCTCAAACATCCTAAAACAATTAATAGTAATGTTAAAAGTTTAAGTAAAAGTTGGCATTTCCTTTATCTTAGGAAATACCAGCTTTTACTTTAATAATTTAACATTACCATTAATTGCTAGCATTTTTGGTCAACTTGTGTGAGGAAAAATGAGACTCCTCCAAGGCAAGACATTGGTAGGGTTTAGGAGTTAGGTTTTTAGTTCTTTTATTTAAACATTTGAATTTTGCTTGCCAAGTCTACCATGGTGGGGTCCAGTAGCTACTCAACCGAGTAGGTTTAGACTCGACCAAGTAGGGTTGGTTTAGTACCGAATCGACCGAGTAAGCATTTTGACTCAACCGATTCGATACCGAACCGTCCATCCGAACCGAACACGAGGCCGAGTCGGTACGACTTCCAGTCCACTCGGTCAAGTTGACTCAAACCACTTTTTAAAACACTGCTGGGAAGAACACCAACCAGCGAACACAATCATCCAACCAAGGAGAAGCGAGACTCCCCCAACCAAAGACCTCCATCAAATGACATGATTCCATGAAGATAAGGGGCTCCATGATGATGAATCCCCCCAAGTTAGTCCAATAGCTCCAAGGAACCAACAACAAATTTCCATCAATGTGATGAAAATCACAAAGTGGTACCTCATACAATATGAGGTGTAACAAGAAGTACAAGAGAGATAAACTAGTGCGCTCCACTCTTCACATCTTTAATAAGTGTGATGAATGAATTGAAGACTCTCTCCTTCCTCTATTTATATGAGAGTAAGAAAGACCAACAATATAAAGTGGACCTAGTCCACTACAAGAAATCTATCCACAAGAAGATATGTCTACATGTGAAGTGCTCCCTCTACAAGTGACACATGTCAAGCTACAAGGTGAAAACGTTCAACAAGCAAGGCTCCAAGCCATGAACGTGTTGATGATTGCAGCTATGTGAGACATTCTCCATCTTACAAACTTGTGAGGTGTGGATCATTGCAGCTATGTAAATCTTTCTCTCAGCTTACAAACCTGAGAGAAAGCCCCTAAGAAGGGTACGTGGCTCCTGCCTAAGACAGAGCTAGGAACATAGAGATGACCTCCTCCATTCAGAGAGTTGAGAAGAACTCCAGATGATTATCCAGTGGGAAAGGTGATCTGTTGAGTTAGACGTGCCTATGGCTGAGCACATGGTGAACGTGTGAAATCCCAAAGTGTCGGGTGAATCGTCATGTGAACAGAAATGAAGATGATGTATTAGCCTCCTCTGAGCAACAGAGTTGACAAGAAGNCCATTCAGAGAGTTGAGAAGAACTCCAGATGATTATCCAGTGGGAAAGGTGATCTGTTGAGTTAGACGTGCCTATGGCTGAGCACATGGTGAACGTGTGAAATCCCAAAGTGTCGGGTGAATCGTCATGTGAACAGAAATGAAGATGATGTATTAGCCTCCTCTGAGCAGCAGAGTTGACAAGAAGAATCCAGATGATTCTCCTGTGTGAGGCAGTGGGAAAGAAGATCTGTAGAGTGGACGTGCATGTGGACGAGCACAAGTGACCGTGTGAAGATCTGGTTCTTCTGTGTAATGCAGTGAATCAGAGCTATGACATCCCTATGGATGTGCCCCTAGTGGATGAGCACTAGTGGATGTATCAAATCCCTTGCTATATATTGTTCAAGAATCAGACCTGCCTGTAACCCTAATTGTCATGTAAAGGGTACAAGTTGGCCCCACCTTAATATGGGTAATAATAAATGTAAAAGATAATTAATATGGTTAATATTAATTATAATAATAATAATTATAATATGACTTAGAAGAGGTCGGCCCTGTTGAGCCAATAGACACCTCTGTTGATAGGACAAGTCTAATATAAGTAAGAGAAGATTCCCCATTGTGGAATCATATCATTCAAGTGAGTTTGGAAATTTCAGCAAATATATTTACTTGGGAGAAGTGTGCACCTCTCTTGGGCGCTAGTCTTCTAAGGTTTAAGCACCCTCTTGTGTGCTAGGTCTTTCTTGGTGGTGAAGGTCTTTCTCTTGAAGAATATAGCAAAGGATTTGGTTGGGTTTTCTTCCCTTGTTGAGAAGGGTTTCCCAAGATACTTCTTGTGTTCTTGTGCATGGTGTTTCTTCTTGTGATCTTGGTTGCTGCAACATTCTTGTTTATGGTTAAGACAAATGCAAATTGAAATGAACTACATGCAGAAGGCCTTGAGTACACACATGCAGAAGGCCTTGAGTACACACATGCTATGTAATGCTTGAATGCATTTATGATAAATTTAATTGCAAATTGTGTTATGTTGGTTATGAGAACATAACCAAGATTAAGTCAGGAGACATTATTCCTATTGTATCAATGAATGCCATTAGAAATGGTCATGTGTGAAGCCATGATGTGGTTGAAAATGGAAGGGCTATAGCGCCATACAAGTGCATGATGGTTCTCCCCCTGTATAACTGATGTTTGGGCTACAACCTCTTTGTCGACACGAGAGAGCACTAGGAGAATTATATTCCTAGTGTTGTGTATGGGCTAAGGAGGAAGGTATCCAAATGATTGAATAGGTAAATAGGGAAGAGTTTGGATAATGTGGTAAAGTGTGGGCTATATCTTCCAACTCACATGGTGGAATACAAGACGTGGATATATGGTATTCCAGAGTCAATGCAAGTACGCATTGTGTAGATGTGACCATGATTATTGGCACATTGGTTTTATTTATTGGTAAAGTTTGATTGCATTATGAAAAACTTGGTATGTTGATAATGCATGTACAATGAATGACAGTTTCACTCTAGATAATATGATTAATAGTTGAATTCCATTTTTAAATAAACAAAGGATGAAAATGATTGAATTGTTGGTAAAATACAATTCTAGAATCATTTCATGAACTATTGAAAATGTGCATGAATGCTAACAATTTGTTTCGTTGCATGAAAGTTGAAAAATAAAATGAAGGAAATGGTCTTGGATATGGCAAGGATGTAAGCCCATAAAGAAGACCAATGCCTATTGTTGTGGGAGACAAACATAATGAGTAGAAAACTTGTGCATGGAAATTTTATTTTTCTGTGTAAAACAAATTTGAGAAATTAATAATTGAAAATTGTTATGATATGCTAACAATTTGTTTGGCTATATGAGAATTGAGAAAAATTCCAGGAAGAATGGTCTTGGATATGGCAAGGACAAAAGCCATAAGGAAGGTTGATATCTACATCTGCAAGAGCCAAACATAATGAGCAGAAAGCTCATGTTTGGAAATTCAGTTTTCCTCTATAAAACAGATTTGAAAATTATAATTGAAAATTTTGTGATGATGTCTCACGTTGACTGCATGCATATGATGCAGATGGGATGACTGCCACAGGTTACAAATTTGTAGTGGAAGTCTAGCATCAAGTTGGCATTCGTCTGCACAATTACACCTTGGCAAATGATGGGTCCCCTGAGGAACTGTATAACAGTGAAAAGGATGCCTCAGCTTAGAGGGTGAGTACAACATGAAGAAGCAAGTTGCCAGGCTTCTAGAAGAAGCAACGCGTCAAGCTTGTAGAAGCAAGTTGTCAGGATTGCAAAAGAACCAGGTTGTCAGGCCTAAAGAGTGAACTCCTATGTGGAAGTTGCACAGTCGAAGAACCAGGTTGTCAGGCCTAAAGAGTGAACTCCTATGTGGAAGTTGCACAGTCGAATAACCAAGTTGTCAGGCCTAAAGAGTGAACTCCTGTGTGGGTTTGCACTGCAGTAGCAAGGTTGTTGCTGGTTATTTTATTTTCCTAGTATTTTTCCTAGCAACGAGTTCCCCTGAGTTCCCAGTAATGAGATACTCGGTCACATGTGCCCGAAAGACCCTGATAAACGAATGGTGCAACCCAATCGACTGAGAGCAATGAAGGGGGCACATCCCTTGGGTCAACCCTAATAAAAGAATGGTACAGACCGATGGACTAAGAGCAGTGAAAGGGAGTACATTTCTTGGGTTGGATAGGTCAAGAGGAAGAGAACTGGTGGAAATCGGGATAGTTGTAGGAGAATGCAAGTGGTATATGTATATGTTTTGGGCCAAAGTGCCTATGTATATATATATATATATATATTGGGCCAGGGTGCCTATGTATTATGATTTTTGGGGGTCGAAGTGCACCTATGTATTTATGATTTTTGGGGACTAAAGCGCCTATGTATTTGTGGTTTTGGAGCCAGAGTGCCTATGTATTTATATTTAGGCTGGAATGCATGTGTGATGTTAGGTTGGAGAGCCAATATGTTGATTAAAGACCAAAGAGCCTAGGATTGAAATTGTATATATACATGTGTGGTGTTGTGCACTGAGGACAATGCAAAAATAAGGGGGAGGGGAATGTAACATCGGTTTTAAACCCCACAAATTGCAATGTAATTTTATAAATGTGAATTACGTTGGTGAACCGATATGATTGGGGCAAAGAACCCATATTGATTAATATGGCTGGGGTCCGAATTGTATATTATGAACATTGAAATGATTAATAAAAGTAGTAATCGTTGGCTACGATACGAGAGGGATGAAAATGATGGGGGGCTATGATTCCATGAGAGAGAGGGGTCCAAGGGGGATTTTATTCATGGATATTAATCCAACCCACATTCATGAATTATTACGTTTGGTAAATTTATATGGCCAAGGGAGACAGTTTTAACAGGCAGATTTTGGGCAACAAGAGAAGAGTCGAGTGCTGGAAAGAGCACCAACCATGATATGTTTGAGGGAAGCCATTGTTTGGCTGTGTATTATGCTGGAAATGAGGCCCATGTGCCTATAAAATAGGTTGTAAGCCTGTAGTGCATTTTCCTATTGAGGAAATGGCTCAAGAGCCTTGTGAAGGCGGTTGTCAGCACTCCTAAAGTAGCTAAAAGTTCTTGAAGTCCCCAGCTGAGAGATTCCTGGACAACCGACTGCATTGGAAGCCATGATAAACGAATGGTGCAGCTTGAGGGATTGAGATCGGTGAAGAGGGTACATTCCTTGAGTTGTGCAGGTTGTGGGGAAGAGAGTTGGAGGATTGGAACTATTGTTGAAGTTTAGAACCTGGGTTTTCGGTTGCTGAGTGTGGAGACTGAACAGCTAGAGGGCCAGATCTCCTTGTGGACTGATAGCCCCAGCTCGAGTGTGGCCTCCTGTTGAGATTTCGAACAACAGTGCCTATGGTTGGGAGGTTCATCCTTCGTTTGCAGCCAGTTGGATTCTATTTATAAACAGATAAGTGTTATGTTGTTTATTTATGATTATTCCATTGTGAAAATGATTATTGAATGTTGTATGTTTTTTGTGTGCTTAATGGGTGCACTCAAGCTTTTATAAATGTTGTAGATGCATGGGTGAATCAGCATATTGTTTTGCTGTAAATTTTATGGGTTTGTTGCCCCTTGGTTTTCTTTTATGTATGGGGGAGTTTTTAAATTTGTATTTGGCAAGAAATGTCGTTTTCCGCAGTGATGGGACTCAGCTTGGGTGTTAGGTACGTTACAGGATTTCGAACTTCCTTCTTCGGAAGGTCGAGTTACCTCCAGAATTCACCCCGAATGAGTCTTCCCGAAAACAATTTCCCGCAAGATCTGACGGCTAAGAGTGACATTGATCAATGGTCCAAATCAATGCAGCTTCTTAAATTGTGCAATGGTTAATGGGGTCTTTTTGATCTCGACAGATCTAATGGTTATGATCGGTTGCAATCAACAGCTCTCGTTCTTTTGGGCTTGTGCCATCGTGCTTCTCCCTACGAACTTAACTTCATGTCATGTGATGAACCCCCACTTTGGCATCCTTTTTGTCCCCTATATCCTATATACATATGCATTTTGCTTCCTTTATATATTTCCTACAGACTTATCTCTATAAAGTCCTATCTTTGTCAAAGGTATTAACACTGCCATATAATCATCTTAATTTATTTTCATAGACTAGAATTAGAATGAGTTTTAGAAAGATATTTGAATAATTATATGTATGTGGTTCTCAATAAGAATAATTCTGGCCATAGAATGCAAGGTTCCAGGTTCTTTTTGAAGACATAAGCAGAATTACAAACGAAGACATTTTCAAAAGTGATATCTTCAAGGTATTTCAAGAAGATATATATTATATTCTCAAAGGAAGATATAGCCAGCTTGACAAGCCACACCCAATACGGATTCCAACTTCAACAAGGTTCCACATCTGAATATTCTGAGAATATATAATATGGCACCTCATACATATATCAGCTCAAACATCAAATAGTGCTCAGCGCTGAAATAATACGAGTATCTACCTCAATGAGAGATATAGCATACGAGTACCTTGAAGGATCAGCTGGCATCAAAACAAGTGGCAAGAGCATTTAATATTTTGTTGAGCGCTAAAAATAGATAAAAATGGATATTAAATAAGATACCAAGCATCTTCATGACAAGTGCATGAGGGAATCCGATAGCAACAGCTTCAATGAATGAATCGTGGGAAGAGACCAATTGATTGGCCGTATACTAGACATATGGAAATCTAGCGAATAGGAGTTATAGGCATCTATTATGCTGTAACTTTCTTTTCCAACATCTTAGGAGATTGGCGCTCTGTGTTCAGAGTTGTTTTAATTACCTATCGTATATATATGTGTGTACACTCACTTGAGCGGGGGTGTGTGAAACGTATAAAGAACAGGACTGAGTAAAGTATTGTTTCAGATTTCAAGATTGTAATATATAATTTTTGTTTATGAGTGGTAATCCCTTGTTGATAGTCTAGTCAAGTTAAAGTACAGGCATACCATGAGCTTGGGCCCACTCACAGGTACAGCCTTGTGCCATCTATTTTTTGTTCATGGTTATTTGCTTTTAAGTATGTTCATGTATGATTGTTAGTTTATATCTTTTCTATGGTAGTGAAGTGTATGCTGAGGAACAGATGTATGCTACATAATGGCCCCTGAAAATTGCTGAAGAATGACAGTTAACAATTATTAGAGCCAATATATCCCAACCATTGCTTATACTAGGATCCTCTACTTATTCCAACATTTTATGTTGAATCTGGGTATACATAGATCCTAGCCTCTACAATAGTTTTGATATCATTCATAGGGTTATGAATGGGGACTGTTAAAATTGCTAAATCTACTCTTGTTGTGTTAGCTTAGTAATGATTTATAAATATAATAGGTTTTGATATTTCCTTTTGGATAAATATACACATCTGCTACAGAACCACAGTACTTTTAAATTTYGCTCAGTGAATATTCGAGGGGTAAGCCTATGATATCTCAGAAAACTTAGTCCCGAGAGATACCACAACAAAGAAAAAGGTCAAAGTATTGCGATTCATTCCTTTCCTGTCCATAGTTCACATTTGATTTGCTAGTTCTATTTTATGTGTAAACTGCACAGAGTGCCTCACAAGTACATATTGAATCTCGGGTTGAAATAATTAATGAATGAGTGTAATACAATGCTAAATAATTAAAGCTATATTTTTACCTCGTCATTTTTGGTGTTGTTGTCGGGGAGGCACTCAAGGAATTAGGACTTTAGCCTTAGGATCATTGTAGGAGTTGTTGACCACCTATTTCGACTAGGGTGTCAACTCCATGTTCCATGAAGATATGTACCTATTGGTACAACCATTTTGGCAACTTTTTGATCAACAGGGCAAATTTTGCCCCTGGCACGCTTTTCAATATAACCGGAATTTCCGCTCCCCTGCGTGGGATAATATTGTAATATGCTAGCATGAGTCAATTTTTGTCTAGTTACCTAGGAATTTATCATTAGGGAAGTCCCTTCACCGAGTGTTTTTTTTCCTCAGGTAATTAACCTTGCTTAACTGCGATTTTAATTATCCTCGAGTTTTTCACTCACAAATAATTCTCCAAAGTGGTGAAAGGCGTTCTAATGATCGAGCCCAAGGGTTAGCTAAGATCTAGGAGTGTTGTAAATGACCATGCTAGACATTTCCTAGAGTCTTGCGGAATTTCGTTAAGTTTTGATAGGATTTTTTAAATAATTAAAATTCCCGCAAACTGGGGATTTTTAATTATTTTTGATGTAAAATGTAAAAAATTGGTCCTTGGGGATTTTGTATAGGGGTATGAGTACTCAAATCAAATGGTTCATGAACCCCTACACCCTTGGACCAAGTCTCAGCTCATTTGGACAAGTTTTTCTAGGCCATTGTCCATGAGGAGTCCAAGTCGGTCAAAAATCAGCATGTAATTGGCTTAATTAAAATAGCCAAATTTTGTAAAAGTCACTAAAGTCATGAGAGAGAGTGGGAAAAGTGTCCCAAATGCATTTCCTAAGTTGGGAAAATGATTTCCAACTTAGAAAGACCCCCTTTGCTTAGCCAAAAACCCACATTGACCATCTCCCTAGAAGAGGGGCGCCCCCCTTTGCTCAATAACTCATGGGAAATAAAAATACTTCATGGGGGCCCCCAATACTTTGGTATTACCCCCCCATTCATCTCCACTACTCTTTTAATTAATGGGGAAGGTGGTTTCCCCCTTCCTCACTCACCCCTCAACCCTCACCCTCCTCTCTTGACCTAAAAGTGCGCCCCCCTTGAAGAGACACCTCCCCCTTGGATGGATGACAATTGGAGCTCATCCAAGTGGGGTCTTCCTTCATATTCTCCTATAAATTGGACCCTCTCCTCCTCATTTCTCCATCATCTCCTGGTGCAAGTCTATTATGCCAAAAAAAATCTGATTCTTTCCCTCTCTCTCTCATGTTCTTATGTGTAAATCTTGCTACAAGTATTTGTAGCAACATTTTGTGGATAATAAAGGAAGCTTTGGAGAATATATGGTGTGCATTGGGAGTCTTCTTGGTGCCTTCATTGTGTTTTTGTGAGGTGATACATTTCCATTTCATTTTTCCATTTTGCTTTCACTAAGTTCTACTTGGAGACTCAAGCAAAGTATTTTACTTGGGTGATATTAGTAATAGTATTGCTATTTATCTTGTGGTAGTTTCTTATAAAGTTTGCAAAGTATTTTACAAGCTTTTTGGATGCTCTCACCTCCTTGTTTCCTTGTGTAGCAAAAGAAAGCTTGTTTGGGGATCATTAGAGGATTGAAGGAGTGGTTTTAGAGTGGAAAACTCACTCTTTTCAAATATTCGAAGTTTCCAAAATTTATCTAACTTTCTTCTCTTCCTTTCCTTCATTTCTAAGTTTTGTTATGGCATAGAATAGACACTAAGAGTATCATTTTCATATTCAGAAATTTATATTTAAATTGGTATTTTATTGGGCTAATACTAAGTTAACAAGTTTATTGGTTTTGTAGTTTTTCCTATAAAATATACCTTCTTGTTTTTTACACGGATTTTTAGCTACAAGGAGGAAAAACTATTGGTATTGAGCCCCAAAGGCCCTCAAAAGGCATTCTAAAGTTGGGATATTAAATCCCCCTTCCTCTCCTTCTTCTGAGTCATTGTAAGCCACCCTTGAGAGTCTCTTAGGTGTGCCTTCTCTTAATTTATATCAAAAATCTGATATTGTAATAATTTGGAAATATCGCCCACACCTTGCAAAGAGAGTGGCCTAATCCATCCTTGCAAAATCGTGAAGGCTAGTATTAGATTTGCTTTCTTGCTTTTCTTTTTTACACCCACCTTGGCCAAAACGGTAGGCATTGTGCCTCCACTTGTGCCATTGTTGTGGGGTTGTTCATTTATTTCCAAGTCTTTTAATTCTTTTTATTACACCCACCTTGGCCAAAACGGTAGGGATTGTGCTTCCACTTGTGCCATTGTTGTGGGGTTGCAATTTCATTTTCCAAGCAAGTTTAAAGCATTTCAATCATTTATTTTTGCCCCACCTTGCAAGAAATTGGCATAGGTCATCCTTGCAATAACGGAAGGCTTGTATAATTTTAAAATCATTGCAAAAGTAATATTTTTGTGCTCCATTTTTGCCCTGTATTCTCTCCCCTTGCCACTTTGTGGATCTTGGGTGACAAGAAAGGGCAAAGGTTGGAGGTTTAGTAATTAGGAATCCAACCATTTATTGTTTCTCCCATCAAAAAGAAGGCTTGGGGAAGATACTTGGGGTGCTAGGTCAGGGATGATCTCACGGCACTAGGTGTCCCCCGGGTTGAATACACTTGCTCTTTGGATTTGACCTGTGGAGCTAGGGTAAGGTCTTGTTTGCCTTGCTTATTGAGCACCCAACACTTCCTTTTGGTTGAGAGGATAACAGTTTGGGGAAGTTACATAGTCTAGGCTTCAATCTATCGCATCTAATCCCCCTAATCAAAGAGAGACCTAAAATTTATTAAAATCAACCTACACACTACATTCACAACACTTGCAATCTCACTTTCAAAGCAATTTGTCTTTCAAGTTTTGCAATCATATCTTCAAGCAATTTATTTCACAACATAGCATCTCAAGTTTACTTTTCAAGCAATCTCAAGTTGTGTTATTCATATTTCAAGCAAATCTACTTCTCAAGCAACTTCTTTTATTGTGGACATCTCATGTTCATTGGTATAAAATCCAACTCTTCTTTCGTACAATTGTAAGAGTATCTAATTCATTATTCTTTTTTATCGTAAATTTCACCTATGACATGCTTCAATCGTTTCATTTATAAATTGATGTGAGTTGAATGTTTCTCATCTAACTATTCTTTAGTGTATTTAGTGTAATTATCTAATTTATCATTTTCATTGTAAGCTATCTTGTCATATTCAAATTGTATATTTCATTTTGTAATTATCTCAAGTGTAAAGTGATTTCTTGTTATCCTATAGCATTGTTTATTTCTTGTTTAATTGTACTTAATTCTTTTGTTGTATAATCTAATTGACCCCTTGCTCAACCTCTAGGCACTAGTCTTAGTTGACCTTAGGGAAAGGTTTGATTTTCATTAAAATATTTGCATCTGCATTGTTGTTTGCCATATAGGCTAGCTCCCCCTTACCTTTAACAAACTGAAATTAACTCCAAGAATTCATTTAATAATTCACATAGTAACTAGGGTCTACCCCCCTTGGCTTCCCTAGGAGTAAGCCTAGACGGAAGAAGTTCAAGTCCAGGTGACAGTGGGCTTGACTTAGGCATTGTGCCTCCAAGGACACACTAAGTGGATTGAGACTTTTTCCACGTTTGCAAGTGTGTATAAGGACGGCAACAGAAGCAATACTAGGTTGAAGGGAAATCCCTAGGGAGTTCACAACTACCCTCTGATATCCCTTGCCCAGGATATTGTGCTTAGCAATCGTCACAGGATGCATAACTCAAGGCACTAAGAAACCTCGTGGACGTGGTGCAAGGACCACCCGTGACACTAATAAGCTGGCCAGTAAAAGTGGAGAAAAACAAGACCCTCCAAAAATCCCTAGTACTCATCGTTACTCAAAAGTAGAATCCAACAATCTGGAAGAGCCACCCGAAATAGACTCTACTGTTGGATTAGTCAAAGAGCCTCCTTCCTCTGAATCTCCCCAAAACCAAGACCATCCCATCGAAGGATCTGAATCAAAAGAACATAGTAACCCTATTGAAGAACCAGAAAACTCTGTCGCCTCTGAAGAATCTTTGTGGGGAGAAAGACTTTTAAACATGGGAGAAGAAATGGAAACATCGAAGAAGAAAGAACCAATCACATTTGAATTTCCTATTCAGGAGTCTGAGGGCATACTTCAAATGAAAAACATTCCACCCTCTGCTTTACCGAATTTTTGTGGATTGCCTAGAGAGGACCCTAACACCTTCCTCTTTGAATTTGATGTCCTTTGCCGAAGCTATGACTATTATTCTGATGCTCATAAACTTAAACTGTTTCCCGCCACCTTGAAAGAAGCAGCTCTTCATTGGTTCATGGGACTCAGAGAAAATTCTATCAGAACCTGGGACGAAATGAAGCAGATATTTCTCAAGAAGTACCAAGATTACTGCAAAGTAAGGAACATATGAGAAGAAATTTTTTGAATGACGCAGAAGGAGGAAGAAACCCTCGAAGATTATGTAGAGAGGTTTCAATATAACTTACAAAGGACTAAGCAAAACACACTTGATCCCGAAACATTACGTATTATCTTCCTCAGAGGAATCAAGGATGATTGTATGGATGCATTAAATCTCATGGGGGTCAGGGATATCTCCCAGATGACCTATGACGATATATGTGAACTGTGTAAACGCTATTCACGAGGTATTACTAAGTCTGGGAAAGGCCCCCGGGATCTAGTCTCTAGGGTCACAAAGTCGTCAAGAGGAGGAGTTACCAGAACCAAAATAGGAAACATGTTGGACAATTTTAAAACTGATATCCTTAGTTCATTGAGCTCCTAATTGGATACTTTCCAAGAAAAGAAAAAGAAAGAAGAATCTGACCTAGCATTAGCCGTCTTCTGTTCTAGATGTCGAAAAAAACACCCTCTAAGGGAGTGTCCTTTAGATAACATAGAAATATGTGGTATCTGCGAACAAAATCACGATACTAAGAGTTGCCCTTCCCTGCCTGAACTAAAAGCAGTCTACCAAGGGGCCACGGGGGAAATGGAACAAATCTGTTTTGTGGCCCAAAAACGACCATGGCCACCCAAGGCACCAGGCATGACACAAGAGCAATCCCAATTTCCTCCATACTATACTCAGTATCAATACCCGCAGCAAAATTGGTATGCTTCCAGGCCTTGGCAACAATGGCAACCCCAAATGCAGAACCAGCCTTGGCAACAAGGCTGGAGAGGGCCTAATCTTCAACAATCCACTCCTCAAATACACCCTCCAATTCAACATCAACAACAACTACAATTACCGGCCCAACCAACACCAAATCCAAATAATAAAGTAGTTCAGCCCGCCTGCAACGCTGAACTACCCTTCTTTCCCACATATGTCATTTCTCCTACTGAATTTCAAAACATACATCTATGATCGAGAAGAGTGGTTCAAGATCAAACCTCACCCATCATTCAAGAACAGGATGATGAGGAAAATCCCCCCGAGTTAGACAACCATGACACTAATCCCTCCAAGGAAAAACAAAACATCTCTCAGAAACACTCCGATGAGCAAGAATTACTCTCAGAACCACCTTATCCGGAAAGGTTAAATATAGAAAAGTCCCCCACACAACCAGAATTTGACCTTTTAGGAGAACTTCAAAATGTGTGTAAAGATTCCTTTGTTCCAAGATATTAAGGATGTTCCGATCTATGCTAAGGTTGTTCGGGAACTCTGCCTAAAGAAACCAGGAAGGAAGAAGAAAGACCTAGAAACTGTTCATGTCATAGGGAAGCTAGCCGATCTAATGCTAGGAAAAGTATTTATGGCCAAATATATGGATCCAGGAAGTCCGGTGGTCAAAGTCAACATCAATAACATTTCCATCGCACATACTTTGGTGGACTTAGGAGAGGCCATAAATGTAATGACCAAAGAAACCATGGAGAAACTTCAATTGCCTGGTCTTCGACCAACCC
Source organism: Picea mariana (assembly GCA_032191745.1). Taxonomy (NCBI): domain Eukaryota; kingdom Viridiplantae; phylum Streptophyta; class Pinopsida; order Pinales; family Pinaceae; genus Picea; species Picea mariana. The sequence continues at coordinate 24,340 of JASDQU011401014.1, forward strand.
CTATAGCCCTTCAACTAGCAGATAGATCCACAGTAAAACCCGAGGGGATGCTGGAAGATGTAATTGTTTCTGTAGACTTGTGGGAATACAAAGCCGACTTTATGGTCATGCAACCAAAGGCCAACCTAGGGGAATACCCATTGATTTTGGGAAGACCCTGGTTGGCCACTGTCGACGCAAATATCGACTACAATTCAGGTAATATGACCATCTCCCACGGGAACTCAACTAAGAAGCTAACCCTGTATCCTCCTTCTAAACCTTCCCCTGAATTAGAGAATTCCCCTGGATCAAAGATAGTGATGAGGAATCCGCACAACCTCTGTTAACCCTTGACCAAGCATCAACATTTAAACAAGCTATTGAAGATGATTTTATTTGTACATATCTAGCACATCCTCATATAGCCAGCCACCCAACTCTGGAGCATATCCTCAGGGAGAAGTTCCAGGAAGTCTATTCGCCAATTGAACCAGCACAATTACTAGATGAACTGGTTCCTATGAATGCTACCTCTGAAGATCAAAGCTTAGTTGTTGAAATCCATCCTGGGAAAACCTTGAATATCAATGCTAAGCTAGACTCTTCTCAACAAAAGTAGCTCATTGAAATACTGAGAAAGCACAGTTCTGCCTTCGCTTGGGACTATACTGACATGAAAGGGATCCACCCTAATCTACGTACCCATCACATTTATCTTAAGGAGGATACTTGACCTATTCGACAACCTCAGCGGAGGATGAACCCATCTCTGAAGGATATAGTCAAGGGGGAGCTCCAGAAGCTCCTTGACATAAATTTCATTTACCCAATCTCTGGCAGTAAATGGGTTTCACCCTTGGTTATTGTTCCAAAGAAGAATGGCAAGTGGTGTAGTTGTGTTGACTACAAGGAGCTAAATAAGGCCACTTTGAAAGATTACTTCCCATTACCATTCATTGATCAAGTCTTGGATACCTTGGCGGGGAAAAAGTATTTCTCTTTTCTCGACGGGTTTAGTGGTTATAATCAGATACAGATCACCCCTACAGATCAAGAGAAAACCACTTTTACATGCCCATGGGGAACCTAGCTTACCGAGTACTTTCGTTTGGACTATGTAACGCTCCCGCTACATTCTAGAGGGTTGTCTTAGGGATATTCTCCGACTTGACCAACGATTGAGTGGAAATTTATATGGAAGATTTTACTGTATATGGAGATACCTTCAAGAAGCTATAGACAATTTAAAGAAGGTCGTAATCAGGTGCCAAGAAACCAACCTCTATCTTAGCCTTGAGAAATGCCATATGCTTTGTACTGAGGGGGTTGTGCTAGGACACCACATATCACCTACAGGAATCCAAGTAGATCTCGCTAAGATCAAAATCATTCGTGACCTTCCAGTACCCACAACCCAGAAAGATGTCAACAGCTTTCTAGGACATGTAGGATATTATCGAAGATTTATTGAAAACTTTACAAAGATAGCATCCCCCCTATTTTCATTACTTACAAAAGCTACAGAATTTTCCTGGAATGATCAATGTCAGAGCGCATTTGAAACTTTAAAAGAAAGATTATCCATTGCATCGATCTTGCGGGGTCCCAATTGGTCCATACCTTTCCATATCTCTACGACGCCTTAGATACAGCCATTGGAGTTGTTCTCAGACAGAAAGAGGAACAACGTCCGAATGTTATCTATTACATCAATAAGAATCTTACCCCTGCTGAAAAGAACTATACTGTAACCGAAAAAGAGTTTCTTGTTGGTGTGTATGCTATTAATAAATTTTCTCATTACATCACAGGTTATTTTGTCTTCGTACATACTGATCACTCCGCCATTCGTTATCTTATGAACAAATCCATCACCAATGGCAGAGTGACCAGGTGGTTGCTCTTATTACGGGAATTCGACATTTCAATCATTGATAAACTGGGGAAAGAAAATTTCATTGTTGACTTCCTCTCTCGACTCACCAATGAAAGAGAAGCCATTCCAATGGAAGACAACTTCCCAAATGAACACTTGTTCGCCTTATCTACTAACACACCATGGTTCGTAGATATCGCTAATTACTTGGCTGCAGGTAGACTCCCGCAACATCTATCCCCAAAAGAGCGTCAAAGGGTTATCCGACAGAGCGCAACATATTCCTGGATCAAAAGAGATCTCTTTCGTACCGGGCAAGATCGTACTATCCGACACTGTGTTTGAGGAGACGAAATGTATGACATCCTAAAAGAATGTCATGATGAACCTTGCGGAGGCCACTTCGCAGATAAAAGGACTGCAAATAAAGTACTGCACCTGGGGTATTACTGGTCGACCATCTTTAGGGATGCCAAGCAGTACGTCAGGAGTTGCGACAAGTGTCAGAGAATGGGACGACCTATGAAGTCAAATGAGATGTCGCTTCAGCCTTAGCTTCAAATAGAACCCTTTGAGAAGTGGGCCCTTGACTTCGTGGGACCCATTAACCCACCATCAAGGCAGAAGATGTACATTCTGGTGTGCACGGACTACGTGACCAAATGGGTTGAAGCCAAAGCACTTCCAAAGGCCACAAAGGACGCAGTGGCTAACTTTTTATATGAAGATATCTTTGTCCGCTTAGGGGTCCCCCGAGAGATTGTCACTAATCAAGGAACCCAGTTCACTTCACGGCTCATCCAGTCCATTACCAAGCAATTCAAGATTAAACATCGAATGTCAAATCCGTACTAGCCTTAGGCAAACAGCAAGGTAGAAGTTACAAACTGAGTACTAGAAGCTATCCTGACCAAAACAGTCCAGCATCATCATAAAGATTGGGCCGACAGGCTCCCAGAGGCCTTATGGGCCTACAGAACCACCTGGAGGAACACCACGGGGTTTACTCCCTATGAACTAGTGTATGGAAAACGCGTGGTTCTCCCCATCGAATTCGAGATCAAAACGCTGAGGATTGCACTACAAGTGGGCTTGGATCTCTCGGAAACCCAACAGCATAGGCTCGAGCAGATTAATGAGCTTGATGAGATTTGCCAAGATGCAATACATCAAACTGCTTTAGTCCAACAGCAGAGAGCTAAATGGCATGACAAATTCATCAAAGAGAAGAAGTTTAAAGCCGGGGATTGGACCCTCCTATTTGATTCACGGTATAAGGATTTTAAAGGCAAGTTCCACACCCGATGGCTCAAACCATACGAGGTAGATACCGTATACGAGAATGGCTCCGTTAAACTCCATACCATTGATGAAGCAAGGACATCACTAATGGCAAATGGTCGTCGACTAAGGCTATATCAGAGGCCCAAGACCAAGGAATTTATTCAGGAATTAGTCAAACACAATGATTTCAATTTAATGGGCACAGTGGCATCGCCACCAGTGCCCACTATTCCCTGACCTATTTTTCCATCGTTACTATGAAAAAAAAGGGTAATAAAGATCTGGCAATGAAAACCTGGCCTCAGGCGCTGTTGGCACTAATGATATTGGAAAACCAGTTACTGGCCAATATCACCCAGTTAGGAAATTCCAGTTGTGAAAACCCCTCGGGGCGCAGCGAGACAGACTCTTGTTTGAAAACCGGGTCACCGGCATACAAGGTTTGTTAAAAAAAATAAAAAGAAAAAAATATAATAAAAATGAACAATAAATGTCTAGTGATAAGCTCACAATCTACATCTTTTGCCATATCATTTTTTAAATATATAGGGAAATGATCAAGTTACAATTGTTGCGTTGATCCTGCAGGGTTATAAGGGACGTGTCATGTCTATCAGAATTCAACAAAGCAACAGTGGAACACTTGCACCTACAATCCTCCATTGAATTGGTTCAGGTTTTTTTTTCTAACAACTCATTTTTTTCTTTTCTGTGAAATAGAAGTTGGGATATTATTTGGCAAGTGATAATACCACTAACCCTGCATTCTACTAAGCACTATACCTAAGATCTACCCACTACCAATACGACCCTATTTTTTATATGCTACATAATGTACAAAGTAGTAATGAATGACACCCTGGTGTAATAACCCTGCCTAACTACATTACTAACTGGGTATCACTATACCATGGTGACTATATACTCGACCGTTCCTTAGCCTTCCAGCCATTACGTAGCAAGGGTAATCATACTTTGACCAGTCATTAAGCAACAATAATTTCTAACAACTATAGTGTCATCCCCTCTACGTATAAACACGACCATATTTCTTCCGAACCACCCCAACTCTATCATACCTTGCCACCCATTTTTTTAATCGAGACACTTGGCGTAAAAAGATACAACCCGAAGCACCACATGTTATGAATACACCCAGTCACCAGTACACAGCATGGTAGCCACGATAGCTCATCCATTATCCCGCACACTCAAGTATCTACTCCCTTAACAGATATGCAGGGCAGAGTCGGGATCAATTCCAAGTGCGAGCACAGGTCAAAGCTACATAGAACAGAGTTGGATTCTAAGTGTTTTATACAGCACGAAGATAGGGCAGAGTCGGGATTAATTCCAAGCACGAGCACAGGTTGAAGTTACATAGAGCAGAGTCGAATTCTAAGTGCTTGTGACAACACAAAAACAGGGCAGAATCGGGTTGAATTCCGACCACGAACACGGGTGAAGTCGGGTGAAGTCCCGAGCATAAAAAGGATATTAAGCTCGCCGACATATCCCTACCAATTGGATGCTAGTTATCACAGAGACGAATCGGGCTAGGCCAGCTACAAGAAACAGAGGCAAAGTAAGCCGCTAGTTATAAGGGGCATGTCCAGAGGCTGGGGGCAAGTTTAAATCACGAGTAAGAGGACGAAGGTTGATGCAAATAAATATAGCGGGATTTGGAGGTAAGGAGAAATTTAAATCTCATTCTGTAGCATTTTTTAGAGCAGTTTTCTTCTTTGAAAATATGGGAGGGGCAGCGAATAGAAATGAGCCCAATAACATTGAAAATATTAGGAAAAATCCAACAATCATGAGGATATTCGAGCAGGTTGGATGGCTACAATTCCTAGAAAAATTTCAAGGATTTGATTTTGATCTTACCATGGAATTTGCTCAGAGTTTTGATGGAAAACAAACTACTGTTAGAAGATTAAATATCCTTGTGTCTGAAGAGTCTATGAGCAGAATCATAGGACTGCCTCTGCAAGGAGAAAAATGGTATAAGAATTTCAAGGTAGCTCCTAAAAGTTGGACCCCATTTCTTAAGGTACCATCCCCACTTCCAGACCTGAGAAGGGAGATAGCAAGAGAAGCATTAAGATCCCCATGGGATGAGGTGGTATTTCACCTACAAAAGTCCATTACTTGTGAGGGGAGGTACAATTTGGTCCACCATTACCATATCAGACTCTTATTGCATTTAAGAGGGGAGAAACTACCTAGCATGCCTTACTATTTACACAAAAGCCTGTTTAAAATGGCTAGGTTTTTGAGAAAGAAAAAAAATCATGAAACTACTCTGTATCATAAAGGTCTCATAATGATGGTTATCAATGAGGAGCTAAACAAATTAGGGATTTCATGGAGCACCTTCATGGGCTCAACACTAACTAAACTCAAAATGAGAACCTTACCACCCAAGAAGAGGCTCGATGGAGTCACTATAGAGTGCAAGAGATCCACTAGAGTCTCTACGAAAGTTTTAGGAACAGCCACTGTTGTGGAGAGAGATACAGAGTCCGAAGGAGAGGCATCCGATGAACAGCTTGGTGAAAAATCAGAAATGGAAGGAGAACAAGACGATGTCATGATCGACCTTGTAGCAGAGACTGAAGGGGTAGAACCCCCACTTCTGGATACAGAGCAGACTTGGATGGGATTTGAAATTTCCCCTTCCTCTCCTTCCTCGACCAAGGTGTTGAATGAGTCTCAGGACTTGCCAGCCAGTCCACATTTCATTCCTGGGTATAAGGGGCAAGACAAGAAGAAAAAGAAAGGAAAAAGGCATGCGGAACCTAAGCCTTTTCGATTCTGCAGCCCTAGCTACCAGGCCTTGCTTAAGAAAAATCGAAGACTGTTGTCGCAGAATAAAAAGCTTAAAAGCAGATTGAGATATCATGAGATCCCAAGTGATGCAGGGAATCTAATGGAGGATATTCAAGGAGAGGAAGTGTCGAAAGAGAGAGTAGAGAGTTGTGCAAAAATCCATGCAGAAGCACAAAAGATTTTTAATACTTTCCTGGATGACGTCATTACCAACACTTATGCTTTTATGCAGTTGAAACCTGACCTACCCCAGTGGAGAAGCAAGGATGAACTCTTTGACCTAGGGATCATCAATAAAGAATCCCATAGGCAAGCCATAGAAAAGCTCAAGGCAAGGTGGTTTTCCATGTACTTGCAGCAAGAACAAAGATGGAATGAAAGGATTAAACAATATAAGCAACAACTGGAAGACACAAAGAAATTAGTACAGTAGATTACTGAGATTGCCTTTGAAGGCATATACAGTAGAGAGCCACCTAAGTCTTACCCCCTTTTCTTGCATGATAGGTGGGAAGCCTTCAAACTGAAACAATTGGCAGCAGGTCAACCTCACGAGATTAAACAACCAGATGATTTTGTCAACATCTATGTTTCTGCAGAAATGAAGGATCAAAATCTGTTGTGTGAACTATATCTTTATAATTTCATCGTCCCTGACAATGCCCGCTGGAATCTTAACCCTGGTGTTGGTGGCGTTCAGTTACGGGCATTCACCTCTCATATCCTCGATCTCTCTCAATGGAAGAAAGATGCAGAATTCTACAGGAGAATGGAGGCCGAGGCAAGCCTAAGTGTGAGAGATGAGAATCCATTGCCTCATATTATGAAAGATGATCTACAGAGGTTAAGGGCAGATCCGAGAGATGTCATCACTATTCGTCAGCACCAAAAATTTTCCATATCAGACTTCATGTAGGTTTCCAGAGCACATTCAGCCCAGGCACTACTGATTTCCCACGATATCTGGGAAGTTCTCCCTAAATATCTAAGAGACCGAAACCTAATAGGGTATCCATATGTTGGATTTGCACTTAATCGGGCTACATTCTATGCCAACTCCCTATTCAGATATGGTACTCGGTGGATAGGGTTGAGATTCCACTTCCCCATTATTTGGTGCCCCAACAAGTTCTATAAAGCCTCTACTACTTGGGATGAGGAAGAGGAAAGGCTTCAATAGTTACAGATGGAAAGGACCCTTGGGTATTACAATCCAGGTGATTTTGGACACTCGGCCTATGACTGGGGAGCAGTCCACACAGGGATAGTAGAAGAGGAATAGGTTGCATGACGACATGCAACCAGATCGGAAAGGGGGAGATGATGAACCCCCACTTTGGAATCCTTTTTGTCCCCCATATCCTATTTACATATGCATTTTTCCTTCCTTTTTATATTTCCTACAGACTTATCTCTATAAAGTCCTATCTTTGTCAAAGGTATTACCACTGCCATATAATCATCTTAATTTATTTTCATAGACTAGAATTAGAATGAGTTTTAGAAAGATATTTGAATTATTATATGTGTGTGGTATTCAATAAGATTAATTCTGGCCATAGAATGCAAGGTTCCAAGTTCTTTTTGAAGACATAAGCAGAATTACAAATGAAGACATTTTCAGAAGCGATATCTTCAAGGTATTTTAAGAAGATATATATTATATTCTCAAAGGAAGATATATCCAGCTTGACAAGCCACACCCAATATGGATTCCAACTTCAACAAGGTTCCACATCTAAATATTCTGAGTATATATAATATGGCACCTCATACATATATTAGCTCAAACATCAAATAGTGGTCAGCGCTGAAACAATACAAGTATCTACCTCAATGAGATATATAGCATACGAGTACCTTGAAGGATGAGCTGGCGTCAAAACAAGTGGCAAGAGCATTTAATATTTTGTTGAGCGCCAAAAATAGATAACAGTGGATATTAAATAAGATACCGAGCATCTTCATGATAAGCGCATGAGGGAATCCGATTGCAACAACTCCAATGAATGAATTGTGGGAAGAGACCAATTGATTGGTCATATACTAGACATATGGAAATCTAGTGAATAGGAGTTATAGGCATCTATTTTGTTGTAACTTTCTTTTCCAGCATCTTAGGAGATTGGCGCTCTATGTTCAGAGCTTTTTTAATTACCTGTTGTATATATATGTGTGTACGCTCACATGAGTGGGGGTGTGTGAAATGTATGAAGAACAGGACTGAGTAAAGTATTGTTTCAGATTTCAGAGATTGCAATATATAATTTTTGTTTATGAGTGGTAATCCCTTGTTGATAGTCTAGTCAAGTTAAAGTACAGGCATACCGTGAGCTTGGGCCCACTCACAGGTACAGCCCTGTGCCATCTATTTTTTGTTCATGGTTATTTGCTTTTAAGTATGTTCATTGTTAGTTTATATCTTTTCTATGGTAGTGAAGTGTGTGTTGAGGAATAGATGTATGTTGCATAATGGCTCCTGAAAATTGTTGAAGAATGACAGTTAACAATTATTAGAGCCAATATATCCCAGCCATTGCTTATACTAGGGTCCCTTGTCTATTCCAACATTTTATGTTGAATCTGGGTATATGTAGATCCTATCCACTACAATAATTTTGATATCATTCACAAGGTTATGAATGGGGACTATTAAAATTGCTAAATCTACTCTTGTTGTGTTAGCTTAGTAATGATTTATAAATATAATAGGTTTTGATATTTCCTTTTGGATAAGTATACACATCTGCTACAGAACCACAATACTTTTAAATTTCGCTCAGTGAACATTCGAGGGGTAAGCCTATGATATCTCAGAAAACTTAGTCTCGAGAGATACCACAACAAAGCAAAAGGTTAAAGTAATGTGATTCATTCCTTTCCTGTTCATAGTTCACATTTGATTTGCTAGCTCTATTTTCTGTGTAAACTGCACAGAGTGCCTCGCAAGTACATATTGAACCTCGGGTTGACATAATTAATGAATGAGTGTAATACGATGCTAAATAATTAAAAGCTATATTTTACCTCGTCATCATGCCTCGGGATTTTCTCGAAGCTCGCTTTCCACAAGCCTATCAGGAATGCCCTTTTCGGACTTCGTAGTGAATCTCAACCGTTGATTCTTATTATTCGAGTGATCTAGGCCATTGGTTCTCCCACTTCTTCAGTCACTAATAAAACATGAAGTTCGACCTCCCAGGCCAAAATTAACTCTGCGACCTGCACATTAATGCCATTAATCCTCTCTTCGACTGTTCTGAGAAAGTTTAAACTCGAATTTGCTCATAAATTTGGGAATTTCACTCTAGTTCACCATTTTTCCCAAATTTGCTCCAGATCGAAATCTGCAACAACAAATTTGCCCAATTCACGCGGGTCTTGGCCCATACAAGCTCGGTGTTGAAACTCGAACTCTGATACCAATTTGTAACGTACATGTATGCTGAAACAAAAATTAAAACGCCCCATACATATAAAATAAACCAAGGGGCAGCATACCCATAAAATTTACAGCAAAGCGACATGTTTTGCTCATGCAACTAACAACATAATTAAGAAAACATGAATGCATGCATACCCAGCAAACATAACATCATTCACATTAATATTTACATGGCGGAATAATCATAATAAAAACAACAGAGAACTTATATGTTTTATAAAATAACCAACCGGCTGCGTACGAAGGACGTTCCTCACAACCATAGGCTTGATGTTCATTTTCTCTCAACAGCAAGCCACCCCTGAGCTGAGGCTATGAGTCCACAAGGAGATCTAGTCCTCTTGTCTATCCACTCTCCACATTCAGCAGCCCAGAACCCACGTTCTACTCCCACAACAATGACCAATCCACCACCTCTCTTCCCCATAACCTACACAACCCAAGGAATGTACCCCCTTCACTGCTCTCAGTCCATCAAGTTGTACCATTCGTTTATCAAGGTTTCCAGTGCACTCAATAGGCCAAGAATCTCTCAGTTAGGGACTCCAAGAACTCTTAGCTGCTTCAGGAGTGCTCACAACAGCCTTCACAAGGCTCTTGAGCCATTTCCTCTAACAAAAAACACACTACAGGCTTACAGCCCGTTTTATAGGCACACGGGCCACATTTCCAACATAAACACAGCCCAATAATGGTTGCCTACAAGCACAATATGGCTTTTGCTCTTCCCAGCACTCAGCTCCTCTCTTGCTACCCGTAAACCTGGATGTAAAAACTCTCCCTTTTTCCTATACGAATTTCCTTCTTCTCCCTTGCTTGTTTGACTCACACTTTTCCCCAAAAGGATGATTACATTCAACCCATGTTGTCATAACTAATTGGGTTGACTTCTTCACCCAACCTCTTACATGAATTCAATGATTGGCTTTGGGGACACTCAACAACAAAAAGAAGGTTCACTCATCGATAAAACTCAAGGAAAAGGTTAGGGATTTAAAACCCATGAATAAAACCTTTTTTAGCCCCCTCTCTTGTGGAATCATAGCCCCCCACCATTAACGTTCCTCTCGTATACCAGCCAACAATTATCATTTTTATTAATCATATCAATGTACATAATACATAGTTCGGCCCTCGGCCATATTAATCAATACGGACTCAATTCCCCAAACATACCGGCTCACCGGCCTAAATGATAGTTACACAATTACATTATTTGCATAAATTAAAATTGGGGATGTTACAGATTCCCCCTTTCACGACCCATTACCCTCATATTAGAACACTTGGGAGACATTAGTTTCCTTAATGTTGTGATGTGCACCTCCTAAAAGCTTAGGAATCTTATTCAACCTGCTTTCTTTGACTAGGACATTATAGAAACCTTATTTCCAAAACTTGGGACCCTAGATTGTGCATTTTTGCAACTTCTAACATCCCACACATCTCTACACTATGACTTGTCATCCGATCACAATTGTCCCAATGAAAGTCACAAATCTTTGTGAAAGGCAAGGAACAAAGGACCATATTACCACGTTTTCTTACCAAAATACCATATATGGGAGGTCACATCTCCCCCAAGGATACCAATCAAGCTCGAAAAAGAGCATTCAAGAAGAATAAAGCAAGATCCATTGAAGGATCTTAGTCCATCAAGTCACATCTGTTGAAATTAGTGCAGCTGCAAGAGCCATTCTCCGGAGGATAGCTAAGACCCTAACTGAGTTCTAGGGCCCCCCAATACACTCCTGGGGTTCTTGGTCTGGGACCGAGAAGTTAGAGTCATGTAAAAAGACCCTAGTGAGGGCCCCCAGTATATTACTAGGGTTCTTGCTCAAGGACCAAACAGTAAGTCCCTAGATGTGTTCTAGGGCCCCTGGATGTGTTCCAGGGAATCCTTGCTCGATGCTTGGATTGATCCTTGGATGTGTTCGTTGGTGTTTGATGATATAAGTCCCTAGATGTGTTCTAGGGCCCCTGGATGTGTTCCAGCGAATCCTTGTTTGGTGCTTCGATTGATCCTTGGATGTGTTCCTTGGTGGTTGATGATATAAGTCCCTAGATGTGTTCTAGGGCCCCTGGATGTGTGCCAGGGAATCCTTGCTTAAACGCTTGGGTTGATCCTTGGTCTTGTACCTTGGTGGATAAAGACCCTAGATGTGTTCTAGGGACCCCAGATGTGTTCTAGGGTATCCTAGTTTGGGACCAGGTGATTCTTGGTTGAATACCAAGATGTGATGATGTGTGATCTTCTTCTTCTCTCCCGGGATGGTACATGAGACCTAGGAGCCGCTAGAAGATGGACATGACCACATCATTGATTTTTCCTCTTATGTTGGGATGATAAAAGCTTATAAGTTATCATGAGACTTATGTGGACATCTTGCCATTGAAGAAGACCCCTTTGACTTTGTCTTGTAGCCTCCCCTTGCTTGAATCTCGTTCCCTTTCTTTTTTAATGTGGTGTTGGTCTTTTATAAGTCACTTTGACTTATTTGACTTTCTAATTAATATTTTTATTAATTAAAAATATTAATTATTATTTTTTTATTAACTATTTTAATTATTAGGTTTTCAATTAAACCTAACCCTAACCCCTTCCTATACTATAAAGGAACCTCACCCCTCACTCTCTCATTACATTCACACACTCACTTCCTTTGGTCTGAATTTTTGGTGCAGCCTACTCTTGCTCAATTCAGTTTTGGTGTGGCCTACTTGGAGGGTTTCTTCTAGGGCTGGTTGAAGGCTCAGCCCTCTTGTGTATTCTTCTCTTATTGTTTTTGAAGTGTTGTCTCCTTGGTTTTCTCCCTATTGCTGGCTGGGAGCCTTCTTGCTGGTGTCTTGGTTCTCTCTTGCTGGGTTATGGTGTCGTGGACTTCCCTCTTGCTGTGTAAAGGTGGTGCAGCCCTGGTTTAGGTGTCGCGGCCTCCTCCTCCTAGCTCCTCTCTAGACTGCCGTTGGTTAATCTCTAGGCTGTCGCTGCCTCTAGGCTGCCTTTGGCTCCTCTTCAAGCTGCTGTTGGAGCTCTCTTTTGCTGCCACTGGTACTCTCCTTGGCTGTTGCCTTTGTGCTGCTGTCTTCACTCTTTAGGGCATGATAAGACAGCCCTAATCTTAGGCTGCCTAGTTACTGTATCAGCCCTATTTGTTTTGGACAGTTTCTTGATTAAGTTGTTTGGAGTTTTATATCAGCCTTGAGTGTTTTGGTCTTTGGGGTTTTATATCAAACCTTCTTGCTGTTGTTGTCTTTCCTTTTTAGGCTGTCACTTCCTGCCAGTCACCTACTATTGCTACCTTGTTACAGCCCTTAGGGCTTGGTGGGGGCAGCCCTATTAACAGCTACCTAAGTCTGTCCTTTCACTGTAGCAGTTCTTTATGCTGGACTGTTTTTGAGTAGGGTTGTTAGGGGCTTCTTATTTCAGCCTCTGGTTGGTCATTGGGGTTTTTGTATCAGTCCTAGACTTATGCTAATTTGTCTTTGAATTTTACCCTACTCTTCTTGGCACACTGTCCACTTAAATCATGATGAGATCAAAACCTTGAAGGTTTGATCCATGACCATTATAGCCTTTACTAAGCATACAGAAAAGAGGACAGAAATTAACTCCTAAGCTAAATCTGTTCTTTGTTTGATCAAGGTAAYGTTCAGTTTTACTTTGCTAATTATCAGATCTATTTATGCTAATGTTCAGAWTTGTTTTTAYTACTAATGAYCAGRTCTGTKCATGTTCAGATCTAGCTTASAATTGTTTTCTACRTGTTCAGATCTATTGTTTTATTTCTGTGATTGATCTACTTCAGAAATTTGTGTTTTGATTGCTGATCTATATCTACAGTAGTGAATAAATTTAAAAGAATATTGTTGTTCTAGTTTTCCCTTAAAATCTAACAACATCTGTCATCAATCAGTGTATGAGGGAAGGTCTCCTTGAGTGCAACTAGTCTCCATTCAGTGTTTCTCTTTGCAAACAACAACAACAATATTAATAAATTATTAAGACTAGTAGTGATAAAATATGTCAAAAAAATCTGTTCTTAAAATAACTATAGGAAAAGTATATCGGGGCAATCTCTGTGTAAAAATGTAACTTTTCTAGCACTCAAAAAATATCTTACATTTTACATTTTCATCTTGGTTGTATTGGGGATAATGACCATTTTGATATGGTCATGGTTAAATATATTAAAATGTAGTAATGTTATGGGAAATGATGTTCACTTATGTGTTGTGAGTATTAGGATATAGGTGGGACCTAAGTGTGTTATGTGAGTGAATGTGGATGAAATAAATATTAATGAAGGAACATCACATGTGAGTGAGGTCTCATAATATGTAAAAGAATTTGTCAAAAGGTAGGAGGACTTGTAAGGGAGCATATGTAGTTGGGAAGTGAGTTGTGAAGTGGATAAGTAGATAAGATAATTTTGTTAATGTACAAATGACCACAAAAGTAGTTCAATGGGACTAAAAGAGTATACTTGAAATAAAGGAATCTCCCAATCCTACTATATTGATAAAGGACCAAAGTGATTTGGGCTCTATAAATATTTGTATGCCCTTTGTGTGGCAAGAAGAATCAATGTATATGCCCTTTATGTGGCAACAAGAATCAAAGTATATGCTTTATTATGTTGTCTATCTCTCATTTCTTCTTTGTTATGTAGACTGCAGTATGGGCTCCACCATGCCAACAGATTCATTGCATATTTTTGCTGACTGAAGCTTCTTGACATAGTTTCCTCAAGAAGTGGTATGTTAAGTTCTAGAGTACTATTTGTTTGAGGCCMTTGATATTCGATAACATGTCTAGAAGGTGCCTTCTTCGTCCATCTCAAAGCTAAAAAGGGCATAGAGCTTGAAGCCTTTCTTCTTAACATAGACATCATTGACAAACTTGGAAAGATGGAACATTCCTCCATGTAAATTTCAAATCGATTGAAGCCTCATTCAGCATTGCAAAGCRCCATAACATTTTACTCCCTGAGAAACTTAATGCCTATGTGACGATTTATGAAGCACTCAAAGCATCATTGAAAATTTCCAAAAGTTCCAAGAAGCATGTTATATATTGTAACAGCAACGACTAGAAAGAGTGGAAAGGACTTGCAAGAAATAGTGGTCACTTATATCCTCTAGAACACAGTTCATTCCTTTTTAGTATTTTTCACTTTAGAAAATGTTCTATCTGTTATTTCAATACAAATAATTGAATGGGAGACGTTGAGCATAATCTTTAGCTAACTTTGATACAAGAAATATATTGTTTTTTCTTATTTTGCAAAAATTGAGTCCATATATTACTNGAAGCATGTTATATATTGTAACAGCAACGACTAGAAAGAGTGGAAAGGACTTGCAAGAAATAGTGGTCACTTATATCCTCTAGAACACAGTTCATTACTTTTTAGTATTTTTCACTTTAGAAAATGTTCTATCTGTTATTTCAATACAAATAATTGAATGGGAGACGTTGAGCATAATCTTTAGCTAACTTTGATACAAGAAATATATTGTTTTTTCTTATTTTGCAAAAATTGAGTCCATATATTACTTGTTAACCCCTGGATTTTCTCACTTGGAAATCCTTGGGGTTAGCGGCCAGTTTTATTTTCATCTACTGGCATTCAGACATTCTTCAGAGACAACATTTGATCAGGCTAAGGTTATTTCCCATTGAGGGCAGCTACAGAGATTGGTTCAGTGGTCTTTTTTGGTTCAATGACAAAGTCAACTCAATTCTTCATGGTTCAGAGAGAGATTGTTGTTTTTAGTCAGTTCCCTATTTTTTAGGAACTTCCTAATTTTTAGGAGACAATGTCCAGAGACTCGCACGACATTTTCAAGAATACAATCTTGTTTCTAGTCACATTCTGAGGCTAGTGAACCCTTTCTGGGAGGTCTCATGAGTACTTTCTATTTTTAGCAGTTGGAGATCGAGGGGTCAGATGGTGATTCTGATTGTATTCCTGAATTCTTTGTAAAAAATTGAATCCGATGATTGATTTCTGAGGACTTTTTATTTTTAGCAATGTCTACTTTTAGACACGCTATTTTTGGGAGTGGTCTCCTGGTGGTCCTAGACACATTTCTGGTATTTCCGAAATTTTAGGGAAACTGCTATTTTGGGCATGTCTATTTTTGGCAGTGTCTATCTTTAGTAGGGGTGACACATGGCAATCTCCAGAAAATGACATGGCAGTTTGGTGAAGCACTCAGATGATTTGGCGTCCATGTGGATGGATGAGTCATGAGGAGAGGAGGGACACCTACCTTTTCTCTCTCCATCCATAATTCTCTTACCCACCAAAATCCCTATATTATCTCCCTAATTTCCCTCTCCCTAACTTATCTCCCATTTCCCCCTTTCTCTTCATTCGTCCCACTAACCAAGGGGCCTAAATTTCCTCAACCACTTCCACAAATCTCTCCCTAAATTCCCTTTCCCTAACTCCTCTCTCATTTCCCCCTTTCTCTCCATTCGTCCCACTAATCAAGGGGCTTAAATTTCCTCAACCACTTCCACAAATCTCTCTCTAACTTCTCTCCCATTTCCCCCTCTTGACTCATTTGTCTATATAATCAAGTGCATTTCATTGTACAAGGGTTGGATGTTCTACTTCAGCAGCTCTACACTTCAGAATTTCATATCTTCTTCTCTCTCTTTCTAGCTTTTTGTTTGTATGCAGGGATCACTACTACACCAATTTTTGTACCTGTTTCCTTGGCACAATCAGCCTCTAAACACATGCAGAAATAAATTTTGACGTGCTTGTACTGAGCCTTCTCTCTTGTTGGTGTATTGGGTTGTGAAATGTTTATTTGCAGAAGTTTTTAGCATATCATTTGAGCGATTTTTCTGTTGTTTGATATCGTTGTCTACATGTTTTATTTGTTGATTTTGGATCCAATGAACTAAGAAATTCCACCAAAAACATTAAAAGTTATATCTTTAAAGCTTTGGCTATCCAAAACAACCATAAACCTCTTTATTATTGTTGTTGTTATTTGTATTTGTTGTTGTTATTTTCTCTTGTTTTGCAGATTTGCAGGTGGCGGACAGCAAGCTAAGAGGCTAGGGACACCCCCTTGTGGTTGGCATGCACCAGCCCAAAAGGAGAGGAGTTTGTCAGTGACATTCTAGGGGAAAATTTCCTACAATTAACCTCTTTTTCTGTGCATATTATAAGTCATATCAAATCTGATTTTGGATGCAAACAACACATTTTTAATCATTTTCAGATCTGTTCATAAGTGTAGAAAATTGCGTTAACAAATTGGGGCCGTTGCCGAGGAACTTCATCATCATTCCTTGGCTATCAGACAACGTTGGTGAGCGTTTGTAATTTTTTATTTTTATTTTAAAATTCACCTGGCGACTCCACGTTTTACAAGGTCAGCTCCACTGGGGACCTCAAAGAAAATCACCCAGATTCAATCCAACACAAGGGTGGATAACCACTCAACAATGTCCATGGATGACTCCATTGCCAAGAGATCGTGATAAATCATGGATATTGAATATTTTTAGAGGTTGAATGGTCTTCTTTGGGATTACAGTCACATTAAAAGGGGCAAAGATGAAACTATTCATGAATTTCTTGTCAGGTTTATCAATGCAGAAAACAAGATCCCCCTCGCATACTGACCAAGAAACGTCATGGTGAATTATGCATTTGCTTTTGATCTAGAGTTTCATGATCTCTTCTAGAGTCAGAAACCAATAGATTTAGGGCAAGCTTTCTTGGTTGCTCAAGGACTTGAAGAATTCCTTATGGCTGCCCCAAGATCGCAGGAACCTCTTGTTGTTGAAGATGAACAGGATGATGATGACTCATGCTTGGATGATCAGGAACCAGTAGTTCCAAATCCTGAGTCATATATACAGCTCCATGAGGATGAGGTTGAAGAGCTAAATTTACAAGAGGGTTCAGTGATTCCTTCCAATGATGATGACAAATTCAAGAGAAAGATGATGCATCAGTTTGTCACGTAGTTTTTCTTATAGAGTGAGTCTGGATGAGGGTAAATTCAGTTGTCTTCAGGTGATTTTTTTTTAGCCTTTAGGATGGGTAGAACAGAAAAGGCATAGGGGTGTCTTGAATAAGTTTGATGTTTGTCTCTTCGTCTTCCTTTTTGTTTTTGTCGTATTGAGTCGGTGATCCCCCTCATCCAGCACTAGGGATATGGTACCATTGTTTATCTTGATCTTTTCCTTATTTTCTTTGCACAGGGGGAGAGGAATTCAACATTGTCTCTTCTCCTTGCAGATCACTTCCCATCAACTACGGCACATTATCTGGGGGTGATTCAGAAGTAGAGTTCCTTGATGATTGTTAGCCTCATTGGTGGCCAGCTCACACCTAACAAGGTTGAGCACCATTAGACCTTGACTAAGTGATCTTTGTCAGTGTTCGACATCCATACATTTTTCACATTGACGGGATGTACTCGTACCTTAGGGCCTGTTATCCACCAAGTTGCACTAGGATGGACTTCTAGCGAGCCGCCAAAGATTGAACAACTCCTTGTTCAAAATTCAAAGTTCAGAAGTTCAATCGGTCTATGAGACCACCTTTTTTCCGCATTTCCATCCCTCTGGGGCATTGTAATAAATGACTTGAGCATAAAAGTTGTAAAAGACTATTGGCCACCTAAGACCTAAGCACGAGTACATACTCTAGAGTGTTATTTTTCACTTGTTAATTATTTCTTGCTTATTAGGCGATTAATAATTTCTAAGTTTTTTCACTCAAAATCACCTCCAAAGTTGGAGTATGTGTTGGTGGTTAGGCCTTGGCATGGTATAACCAATGTCTAGTGTCTAAATGTGTATGAATTCATGCTAAGTCATGTCTATTGAGTCATATGGAAATTGCGTTAAGTCCCCCCTAAGTTTTTTTAAAGTTTTAGTCAATAAAAAAATTCTCGTAAAACGGACAATTTTTAATGTAAAAGTCAATAAAGTCATAAAAGTGGCATCAGTTGTTGTTAGATGTCATGTTTGTGCTCGTTTTCTAAGCCAGAGCACCTCCTAAACCCTTATCCCCCCTTTGTTGAGGCAAAAAAGTGATTTTAATCACTCAAAATTGAATTTTGCTCTCAAAAAGGTAAAAAATGACAATTTAATTAAAATGCTAAAATTTAGCAAAAGTGCTAAAACTTAGCAAACATGTCGGGGACATGTTTCTTCATGTCTGGAGTCCCTGGTCTAGTTGGCATAGCATTCTCCTAGTGAGGGCACCTAAGTTGAGTGACATGGCAAGTGGGAGGAGAGCCCAATGAAGCTATGCGCACCTCCTCCACTAGTTGGCGCATCCACATGAGAGGGGCGCCAATCCCAAGGAGGGACTCATCCTCTCTCCCCCTTCCACTACCACTCCACTCCTATCCCAATCCACCTCACCTCACTTCACTCCACAACCCTCACCTACCACTCTACTCCCTCTCCACTCATTCCCCACTTCACTCCCACGCTTCCCCGGTTCACTAGTGTGCCACTCCTCTTCTCCTGTGCGCCATTCCCTTGGAGACCTCACCCTCTTCACTATAAAGGAAGGTCAACCCCCCTCATGTGAGTTAGTCAGAGCCTGGGGGAAAGAGCTTATGCTATTGTATTGTTTATCTATATTTTTCTTTCAAGTTTGAATAAAGAAGACTTTGGAGGTCACATGGTGGATGATAGCATTGTGTGGATGTTGATGTCATGGTTTAAATTTATGAGGTAACTATATTGTGTTTACATGCATTTCAATTTGTAGGTTGGCCTTGATAGGGGTGCTATCACCCAATAGGAAATATCTTCTTAACTAGCTTGGATATTAAGATCTTTTGTTACTTTATATATGCGGTTGATAATTTGCATGTAAATTTTGACTAATTGCATGCTATTTAAATTTCATGTGTAGGGAATGTTATCCCCGATATCTAGGGATAACTAGGAGATCATGTCTCAAGGCCCACATGATCCCAAACATGGAGTACGAGAGCGGATCGACTCGAGCTTGGCCCTTGAGGGCCCATCTTTCTTCTTCTCAGCCAGACTTGTCCTGTCAGCAGTACCAGCCTCCATCACTACCGGCCTGGGCTTGCATCAGAAAAGGCTCTTGCTCCATGAGGTAATTGGTCTGAGGTATCATGGTATGTGTCATATTTGATCATTATAACCTTCTTATGTATGCATTAGGTCCTTTTCATTTCG
>JASDQU011401014.1:44677-60246 GCA_032191745.1 Picea mariana
TACCTTGATCCTTTAAACCTCAGCCCTTCAGAAAGTCGGATTACATAGGGACGTCTCCCTTGGACTAGCCATCCTAAATAGAAAGAGCTCCCCATCGAGGTGACAGTGGGTGGGGAAGCTCCTGTTACGCCGGTTTTAAGCCTTGACTCGAGCTACTTAAACCTCTCCTACAAACCGTGCGATAACAGGGAACACCGATTATTTAACAAGTTGTATGTAGGTTTATCAAGATTGCAAGTCCTCATACTTGAAGTGGTGGCTTATTTGAGTTTAATCTTCCACATTCTTCAAGCTCCTTGGAGAACAAGTCCCTCATCCTTTCACTGGAAGACCCCATAGCCCAAGATTTAATTCTTGAAGAAAGGCTTTCTCTCTCTCTTTCTCACCCTTTTATTCAATTTCTTCATTACCTATTATCTATATGCAAGCATTTGAGTCTAATTTCTAAGGCTAAATCTTTAAATTTCTTATGCATGCATAGGATTTCTAGATCTGATTTTTATTTAAAGCTTATCTAATGAATCTAGATCTAACACAAGAAAAGATCCCCTTTCATTAAGAAATTTTCTGATATTTTTAAAGGGTAAAAATTGATCTTTTCCTTTTGCTTTACATTGTTATATCTAGCATCTCAAGTGCCTAGTTACTTGCTGTCCAACAGTAAGCAAAAAATCAGCAATAAAGTTTGTTAGTTTGAAGTTGTTAGTTCCTTGTTTCATTTTCAAGCAGTTTTGATATATCCCCTATGCTGTCCCAAATCATTTTTGGGCATCTTTTGGGGTTTTCTCTTTGCTGATTTTGCAGGTTATTGGACAGCCAAAGAGAAGCTCTGTTCAACTTGGACAAGTTTGGGGCATCCAAGCAACCAGGAGTCCTCTAAACCTCTTCTAAAAAATCCTAAAAATTTAGCATTTTTGCATAAGAAAATAATAAATATTGAGAAAATTTGGTCAAGTTTGTTCATCTTTTTTTAATTTTTTATATCGTTTTCTACCATAATCTAATCATTTTTGTTTGCTGTTTTTTAGCAGGTCCGTCACAAACAAAGGGGAATTTTGACGATTTTGAAGCAAAACTGAAGATTTTCCACCCCAAGTAGGATCCTTTGAAGACCAAGACTTTAGAAAGTCTTCTTTGTAATTGTAGTTAGGAATTTGATCCATTCTATAAGGATCCAAAATCTAAAAAAAAAGAAAAAGAGAATTCATCTTCTCGAAGTATAATAGGCGTTAATAAAAGAGGGCCTTTAGTGCCCAGTTTCGTCATCCCCTTTAGGGGGATCGGTGGTGGTTGTGTGCTTCATTTTCCTTCAAGTTCCTGCTTTATTTGCTTTCAAAACACACAATTTAAGGAAATTAACCTTTCAAGCAATCACTACTTAAGCAAAGTAATTCTTATGCTAGCTTAGTTTGCATTTCTGCTTTTAGTAATTAGAAAACATCTCAAGTTTTTCTCATTCTACTTTCAGTTTTATTTTCAATTTTAAAATAAACTTTCCCCGTAGTTCTCGATGTATGCTTTGAACCCTTGCAAGCCTAGCTCGATCCTAGGATTCATCAGAACCGTAGCTATTAGTGTGGAGTAGTTTAATTAGGGAAACCTTGATAGTAGTTATCTTGATGCGAGGGAAACCGCATGAAAGGAGTGTGTGAAGTCAGACGAGAACTTTGAGATCTAGGTTCTCCTCGTGTTGGACATCCGGCACCTTCATTGAACTTACTAGTGAAGCCTTAGGGCTTCTGTAGGTTCTCAGCATATATCCAAACAAAAAGATAGCCTCTAAAGAGGCCACACATTTTCATTAATCTACTTTTAATAAACCTTAATAAAACACGTGTTCAACAACTGCCCACGATACCTTTAAGGCACTGGTTTCATGTTTACAACTTTCTATTTTTCATGAGCAGTATTTCATTCTCAATATGATGATTGTCTAATAATTGTTATAACACTTGCAGATATTGTATCCTTTACTTTATTATGCATGTATCTTCTATGGTTGGACATATGTTCTATTTGATTATCTTATCTATCGAATGAATGTGTTGAATGCTTCGCAATAAATGTTTTATTCTGCAATAAACTCCTAGAGTGGTTTCTTAGCTTAGAGTAGCTTAAAAGCCATAGTATATTTTGTTAGGGACTACCCCCCTTAGTAGACGGAGGAGTCGAGGATCAGGGGACAGCACCTTGACTCAAGACTTGCCCCTAAGGACACACTGAGTGGATTGAAGATTTCTTCCACGATAGCCCAATTGTGTATAAATGTGGCAACAAGGCCCATTAGCATCATTGGTGGGTACCTTCTTGCCTAGCAGGTGTTTACACTATTGGCATCTGACTAGGCAACCTTTTCCCAGGTGTCAACTATGGCTCATTTTCCACTGGGAAGGGTGTACAGATTTGATGGTTGTGGGTAGAAGACTTAGATGAGACCCCCACTTTAAGCAAATCAGCAGGGGGGCATGTATGCATTTGACTCCATATGCCCTTTGGACAGGGATTCAAGTATCACAAGATATTCTTGGGGTCATACATCCTTATATGCAGGCATTCTTCATCATCGAGGACCTTGGCAATTACAGATTCAGAGATTACATAGGTTCTCAGCATCCCACAGGGGGATCCCGTCCCCTTGAGTCACCATTGTTAACACCTGGATTTTCTCACTTGGAAATCCTTGGGGTTAGAGGCCAGTTTTATTTTCATCTACTAGCATTTAGACATTCTTCAGAGACAGCACTTGATTAGGTTGAGGTTGTTTCTCGTTGAGGGCAAGTACAAAGATTGGTTCAGTGGCGTTTTTTGCTTCAGTGACAGAGTCAACTCAATTCTTCATGGTTCAAAGAGAAAGATTGTTGCTTTTAGACAGTTCCCTATTTTTTAGGAGACGGTGTCTGGAAACTCGCACGACATTTCCGAGCATACAATCTTGTTTTTGGTCGCATTATGAGGCCAGTGAACCCTTTCCAAGAAGTCTCGCGAGTACTTTCTATTTATAGCAATTGGAGATCGAGGGATCAGATGGTGATTCTAATTGTATTTCCGGATTCCTTGTCAAAAATTGAATCCGATGAATATATTACCATCGATTTTGAAGGATTTTCTATTTTTAGTAGTGTCTATTTTTAGACATGATATTTTTGGCAGAGGTCTCCTAGTGGTCTTGGACACATTTCTGGTATTTCTGAAATTTTTGGGAAACTTTTATTTCGTGCATGTCTATTTTTAGCAGGGGTGACACATGGCAGTCTCCAAAAAATGACATGGTAGATTGGTGAAGCGCTTGGATGATTTGGTGTCCATGTGGATGGATGAGTCATGAGGAGAGAAGGTACACCTACCTTTTTTCTCTCCATCCTTAAATCTCTCACCCACCAAAATCCCTATATTCTCTACCTAATTTCCCTCTCCCTAACTTCTCTCCCATTTCTCCCTCTCTCTATTTGTACCACTAATCAAGGGGCATAAATTTCCTCAACTACTTCCACAAATCTCTCCCTAATTTCCCTCTCCCTGACTTCTCTCCCATTTCCCCCTCCTGACTCATTTATCTATATAATCAAGTGCATTTGATTGTACAAGGGTTGGATGTTCTACTTCAGCAGCTCTACACTTCAGAATTTCATCTCTTCTTCTCTCTCTTTCTAGCTTTCTGTTTGTATGCAGGGATCACTACTACACCAATTTTTGTACCTGTTTCCTTGGCGCAATCAACCTCTAAACACTTGCAGAAATAAAGTTTGACGTGCTTGTACCGGGCCTTCTCTCTTGTTGGTGTATTGGGTTGTGAAATGTTTATTTGTAGAAGTTTTTAGCATATCATTTGAGCAATTTTTCTGCGATTTGATATCGCTGTCTATATGTTTTATTTGCTGATTTCTGAGCCAATGAACTAAGAAATTCCACCAAAAACATTAAAAATTACATCTTTAAAACTTTGGTTGTCCAAAACAGCCATAAACCTCTTTATTATTGTTGTTATTTGTATTTGTTGTTGTTATTTTCTCTTGTTTTGCAGATTTGCATGTGGCAGACAGCAAGCTAAGAGGCTAGGGACACCCCCCTGTGGTTGGCATGCACCAGACCAAAAGGAGAGGAATTTGTCAGTGACATTCTAGAGGCAAATTTCCTACAATTAACCTCTTTTTCTGTGCATATTATAAGTCATATCAGATCTGATTTTGGATGCAAACAACACATTTTCAATCATTTTCAGATCTTTTCATAAGTGCAGAAAATTGAGTTAACATTACCCAATTACAATAGAAAACATCAAGTATTGTACAAGGATTTGTTTCCTCTACCAACCTACGCTAGAGGAGCCAAAAGATCAGAGTGGGCACCATAATCTGTATTTCTAATATACTTTCTAAGG
Source organism: Picea mariana (assembly GCA_032191745.1). Taxonomy (NCBI): domain Eukaryota; kingdom Viridiplantae; phylum Streptophyta; class Pinopsida; order Pinales; family Pinaceae; genus Picea; species Picea mariana. The sequence goes on from JASDQU011401014.1 coordinate 49,056, forward strand.
AAAAGAGATTTAGCAGGTACTTGAATTGCAAATTCGTTCATTAACCTATGAAACACTAAGCTCCCATATGTGCTCTTCCTACCTTCAAATGCATATTTACCACAATTGGTCATGAGGAAGGAGAGAGTGGTCAATCTAAGAAGTGAACAGAAGGGTCAAAAAATATCTGCATAGACAATGAATCACCACAGAAACTAGATATATATTGTTCCTAGGAAATCTGAAGTAAAGAACATTTGTGGACTCACTAGCCTTATAGGCACTTAAATTGACAAAATAAGAAGTCACCTTGTAGATGGCAGAAAATCCTAGCTACATCACAAATCATGAGTTCTTAAAAAGGCAAAATGAAAGGTATTAACCACTTCCTGCTCTCCTCCAAATTCGGTTTCCAATATGCTCAAGTCAAAGAGATATCTAGACCTATCATCAAGCATTCCAGGTCTAGAAATATGCAGAGACAATACTCCAAGGGCAGATGGACTGCTACAGTATTACAAAAAAATTGCAAACATAAACCCTGTACTCACCAAATGTTCTCGACACCATTCAATGGCTATAAAAGGTGGACAATTTGCACTTGTGATTGCAGCATGATTGCTACTTCCAGCACCTTCCACCATTAGTGGAGGGCATGCATCACCATCTATATAGCCTCCACCACCAAAAACACCCACTGCTGTCTGCATAGTCCTGGTACGAAATTTCAGCAGTACAATCTGATGTTCAGTATAACATTTCAGATAAAAAGAAAATTAAATTAGATCCTACACAATGGCTCATATTTTTATCTTCACTTATAAATTATCACACACATAATTGTACACCCCTCACGAAACTTTTATTTCACAATCAGGTAGAGGTTGTTCATATTGGTGCCAACTCTTGTCATCCAAGAATAGATTGAACAAAGGATAGAGTTAACATCAGTATGTGCCAAGTTTCCAACTATATCAATACCTCATTAAAGGAGAAGTCACGACCAATTCAATCCTAGAAGCAATGCCAGTTTTCCAAATATGATTACGAAGATTGTCAACCTGTTGGATACAGTACTTTAGATGACCTTGTATCAATGCACCAGATCCATGCAGAGAAATTATTTACACCCATAGGAAAGCCCCATATGCTGCCAAAAACAAATTCCTCCTGAAATTTTACTTCATCAGATATCTTCTTTTTAAGACATACAAACTCACAACTGACAAATTTCAGAACCAGTTAAGTAATAGGAAAACGATGCTTTATGACAGGAGAATGAAGGCAGATTGTTTCACCACCTCTCTTAGCTCCCACTTGACATTTAATGTTGCAGGTATTAAGACAGTAGTGGCTCAGTCTATCTCTCATCATGGTTTCAGTTTCATCTCTTCTGTTCAGTTCATCTCTATCCGGTGCTAATATGGCAGATTCTGGAAGGAGAGTGAACGCCAGAGCAATAACAGTGGCCACTGTGGAGGAGACTCAACATGAAGATTCCATCGAATTGAAGGAATGATTCAGAGAATTCATGGGACATGGGACAGCAGGGTTACTATGCCAGTTCCTCTGATTCTGGCCATCAAACTTCAAAGATAAGCTGTGCTACAGTCGACGTGTTGTATCACACTATATATGAATTTAGCAGAAGACTTTCTGGCCATGACGTGAGGAATGTTGCAACGCAAGAGAAGTTTGAGGAGAAAGCAGTGGCTCTGTTGGAGAAGTTGGTTGCACTGGTAAAGATTTCAGAAAAATAGAGAATGGAAGATGAAGCCCTGAAGCAGAGGATCCGGAAGTGCCTGGAGTACCTCGTCAACATGTGATGAGGAACGAATAGAAACCACCTACCTCCTCAGAGAAGAAGTGTCCTGCAGAAGCTTAAACTCCTGACTCTTGGCATGGCTCGGATAGTTTTAAATAAGGCTTTATGGTTTTCTAGGTTATACTAGGATATTGGGTACTTTTGGAGATGGTAGTTTGTCTGTTTACTGCTATAACTCATATCCTGACTGGTTTCAGAGTGGTGTTGGTCAAATGGAATGAACTGTTATAAATCCCAATTTTGTAAATTGTTTGACATACTGCAATGCATCATTGTTGTACTGGATACTATCATAAATGGGAGTTCATACATAAATAAATAAATAAAGTCTTTTGCCAAAAACAAAGGGAAACGATGCTTTATTATACTTTTCATCCCATTTGACAAAACTAATATAGAAAAGGCTAAATGCTCCATGAAAGCACTGCAATGTTTGTGAAGTTCTGGACCTACTTAGGATAGGAAAGACAAAACTGTGGTGTGAGCAAGTCAAAAGAGTTTAAATCAAAAATGTGTACCATGTTCAAAACAACCACAAAAGTGAGGGATGTAATCCAAATCAGTGTTGCAAACATTGGCATCGGCAAAATATCGCTGAGGGTCCAAAAACGAAAATATCGGTAACATTAGGAAAAATATCAGAAAATATCGGAAAATATCGCCGACCCTGATTTTGCCGATAATATCGCCAACATCGCGATATTATCGCAATGTTGGCAACACTGATCCAAATATGCTTGCAATCAATAGGGAACTACTCTAAACAATAACTATGAAGCAAAATGATATTTCTGAATCCAAGCAGTGACCGAGGAGAAAATATACTAGTATGTACTATGTATAACATCCATTTAACAGAAACTTGATCCTCTTCTAACACCTGACATGGACCTCTGTCAGGGTGTTTGATGTCTGTAAAATATTGGAAGACATGTCAGCCATACATGCACAATTTGATGCAGGAGCTGATTTGATCCTCAAAATTGTTTCTGAAAGCCATACTTCAAACACATCACAGGTAAGGGCACATGAGATAGTCTAAAGAAAATGCACATACCTGCTGCCATCCTAAAGGAGTGAGGCTTGCATCAACATATTCATATGACATGTATGCACCAAAATCTTTCTCTCCTGCCACATTGTGGTAGCCCTGCCCATGCCTTACCTAAATAAATTTTGTAGCATCCCAATTTATATCAATACCTAAACACCAATTGTTTACAACAAAAAGATGTGTCCAGTTGAGTGCAAACATAATTCATCTTGAATTTTTATGATTTTAAAAAGAGAAAAAGCGCTTTAACAGCTGATAAAAAAACATACCATGTGCAAAGTTTTACAATGGTGCAAAGGATATAAACCTGAATCTGGAGTTTTAGCCATATCTGCACAAGATTAAATGAACAGAAAAAGAGCATTGTTTAGATCAAAAATGCATATGATAACAAATGGGTTCCATTCAGAAAAAATAACTGCACAACAATCTAATTAAAAATATACTGTGTCCGGACTGCTAGAAAGTTTCTCCTTTAGTCCATGAAAAGATTGTTGAGTTTGTTTCAATTTTCTGATCTAGTTGAATGTAAAATATTTATAAAGATTGACTTGCCTACTAGTATTCAGAAGTTAGAACACAACTAAAATCCTTCCAACTAATTACTTTCGGGGGTTATTCACTGAATCATGAATGTAGTCCAATAATCCCTACAAAAATAGCCTGCAAAAGGCAAAGTTGGCCTTTAAACATTAACTCAAGCTGCAAGAATACTTGTTGAAGACTTCTATGCTAAATGTTTATCAAGTAGGTTCTGACAAGTTAGAATGAGCATAAGAACCAAAGTTATCATTTAGCCTTATTGACACTATCAAAACGATACATGGGAGATATACAACAATTAAAACCCTTCAAACATTTATTGAGCTTAAGTACTTCACCTCTTTTATGCAGGGAGCACATCTGCATTTGTGGTTGGCACAGTTTGTTTCCTAAAAGTTCCATCTTTAAATCTTTGGCTGGGGTGTTCAACCTTTTCACCATTGCTCTACACTGAAGACAATAGTTTTGAGAAAGAACCTTGTTATCCCCATTTTGTGGATAACTAAGGAGATTATGTCTCGAGGCCCTCAGGTTGCAGATATGGAGTGCCGAGAGACTACATGACCAGCAGTAACCTTTTGCACAGTTGGAGACCCCTCTCACCACCACAGATGGTCACAAATTTCCAGATGGCATCCACCACATCAGCTGGCTTCCAGAAGGCAGTGGGCCTTGCTCCATGAGGTACAAGTCAGTGTTATGGTGAGCATCATTTCAATATTTAAGCCAGTTGAGTATGTTGTATCTTAGATTGCTCTAGATTTCATGATATATGCTTGGACATTATTCCTTTTGTTAAGTTTTACTGTTGTTATTAGGTTATTTCCAAACTACATGAGCATTCAATGCATTTTCAAAACAACAGCATAAAGAGGATCATTGAAAGAAACACAATCACAAGGTACGCAGCATTTTATCCTGGGAAACCCTCATGGGGGAGAAAACCCAGCAAAAACTTCCTCAATAATATATTGCCAATACAATGCCAAGACTAAGACCAAAGCACCAAAGATAAACCAAGATTGAGCATGCGCCTCTCTTCTCCTTCCTCCTACAACTGCAATTGCCTTCAAGATATGCGCACTAGATGAGTGAGACTGAGTGTGTGCAAATGAGGCATCATCCTCACATATAAATACTAGTTGAGGAGGCGCTAGGGTTATGTCACTTCACTTAGTGGGGCCGACTTCTCCTAGAAGTGGTTAAAACCACTTTATAATTACTAGGGAGTGACTTTACAAATACCACTATACAAATGTAGTTTGACCAATCCACAAAAGGGGATTTGATCTTGTACAAGACCCGACATGATCAATCCGCAAAAGGGGATTTGATCTATCGAATAATAACTCAAATTTAATTAGAATATTCTTCGAAGTTACAATATTTCAACACTCCCCCTTAACGAGAAGGGTATTCTGTTGACATGACTCAATACAACATCATCAAGAGAAGGAGAGGGCAGCATCATCATTAGCATCTGGAACACTGACTGGCACATCTATAAATCATCGGAAGTTTTTCTCATCATCGCTTACAGCATGGAGCTGGAGTAACATCATCATTATCAGTGTTGATCGGATTAGCCAAAGTTTTGTCAATAGACATAAATCTCATTAATCAGATCATCATTATCATCAGCATGAAGCTGAAACATCAACATCAACAACAACACGACGTTGGAACATCATCAACAGCACGAAGTTGGAACAACATCATCAACAACACGAAGCTGGAACAACAACAACATCAACATGTGGCAACAGAATGATGCAGGTGCATCAACAACAACATTTGTGGTACTCTGACAGACTGTCCTTACCGGACCTTCGGGATCTGCCCAAGAATCATAAGATTCCCTAGGATATAAAATCCTAACAAGCTACCACGTGGTACTCTGACAGACCGTCCTTACTGGACCTTCGGGATCTACCCAGGAATCATAAGATTCCCTAGGATATAAAATCCTAACGGAGCTACCACTACTGACCATAGCTAGCATATACATGCACAGGTACTCTGACAGACCGTCCTTACCGGACCTTCGGGATCTGCCCGAGAATCATAAGATTCCCTAGGATATAAAATCCTAACGGAGCTACCCATTGTTGGTCAGAATACCATAGTATCATCAACATCACTCTCCCTTCGAGGGAGGTCCTTTCGGACTACAACAAGCTTGTCTCGGAAGTACTCAAACTTCACAGAAGACAGGGGCTTGGTCAACACATCTTCAACCTACTCATCTGTGTCAACATATTGGAGCTTTACAGCTCCCCTCTGCACCATATCGCGAATTTAGTGGTACCGGATCTCTATGTGCTTCGACTTATCATGGAACAATGGGTTCTCCGTCATCTTTATACAACTCTGGTTGTCACATAGAATCACGGTGGCTTCTATCTCTAGATCGAACAGAACTATCAACAACTTTTGAAGCCATGTGGCTTCACAACTGGCGGAACATGCTGCAAGGTACTCTGCTTTTGTCGTGCTGAGAGCAATATTGGATTGCTTCCTGCTTTGCCATGACGTCATGGCTAACCCCAAACTGAAACAACATCCTGAAGTGCTTTTTCTGTCTGAAGCACTTCCAGCCCAATCTGAATCAGTATAACCATACAGTTTGAAGTCATGATCTCCAATATAATAGAGACCAAATCCAACGTACCCTTAAGGTATCTCATCACATGCTTTGCAGCTACAAGGCAAACACGTCTGGGCTCCACCAGATACTGACTCAAGGTGTTCACAACAAAGCATATATTTGGCCTGGTATTCGTCAGATACATTGACGATCCAATAATTTGTCTGTATAGAGTAGCATCAACCAACTCTGACAAAGTATCAACCAGGAGCTTCAAATTCATTTCCATGGGTGTGTTCATGGCTTTACATTCCAACATGTCAAATCTCTTCAGTATTTCAACTACATACTTCCCTTGGGTAAGGAAGACTTTCTTTGGGCTCTTCCAAACTTCAAGACCTAAGAAATAATGCATCGGGCCTAGGTCTTTCATCTCAAACTCTGCAGCGAGCTTCTTCTTACAATCTGTGATGAGATTTTCTTCTCCAGTCAAGAATAAATCATCCACATATAGTAGCAATATAACTGGCTCATCATTCATAACCTTGAAGTATAGGTTAGGATCAGCTTTACTCTTGGTAAATCCCAAGCTTGTCAGGAAACTATCAATTCTGCCGTACCAAGCTCTAGGAGCTTGCTTCAACCCGTACAGGGCTTTCTTCAACCTGCAGACATGAGCCTTTCTATCTTCAACTTCAAACCCTTGTGGTTGTTCTATATACACTTCTTCTTCAATAACACCATTTAAGAAAGTTGTTTTCACATCCATCTAGTGCAACTTCCACTTCATTTTGGCTGCAAGAGCTATGATTGTTCTGATAGAAGTGTATCTAGCTATAGGAGCAAATGTTTCTTTATAGTCAATACCTTCCTTTTGAGAAAATCCACGAGCCACAAATCTTGCCTTATGTTTTCAATACTTCCGTCTACTGCATGTTTTATTTTGTATATCCACTTGGAAGATACCACATCTTTGTTCTTTGGTCTAGGAACTACTTCCCACACATCATTCTTTATAATGGGTTGGTATTCTTCTGTCATGGCGTCCATCCATTCTTTCTTCTGAACGGCTTCTTCAAAGCAAGTAGGTTCCTTCTCTAGGAGATCACACATCAAAGCCATATAGTTGGAGAATGGCTTAGGCTTCTTGCTTTGTCTCATGGTTCCTTCTGGGGCACCATACTTCTCTGCATCTTGAATAAGTTCTCTCGCCCAAGTTGGCTTTCTCTTGTGAGAGATCGTCATACGAGGAGGTTCTTGGGTTTCTATCATATCATGATCTTCTGGAATCTCATCATCAGGGGTAACTATAACTTCTTCACGGGTTCTGTAACTCTGGGAGCTACAGGTTCTTCTTCATATACTTCTTCAAGCTGGCATTTCCTTGATCTTTTGAGTGATGCATCTTCATCAAAGGTTACATCTCTACTGATCTCAATATGATGGTAACCTGGTATGTAAATTCTGAAGGCCTTAGAGACCTCACAGTATCCGACAAATATTCCCTTCTTTCCTGAAGGATCCAACTTAGTTCTCTTTTCTTTCGGAATGTGTACAAATACTGGACAACCAATTATTTTGAGATGGATTACTTCTGGCTTCTTTCCGGTGAACATTTCTTCGGGAGTTTTGAATCCAAGTGCACTATGGGATAATCTGTTTTGGAAGTATACTGTTGTTTTGCTGCTTCATCCCATAAGTGCATTGGAAGATCTTGATCGTGAATCATAATCTTTATTGCTTCCATAATCGTTCTATTCTTTCTTTCTACTACACCATTTTGTTGAGGATTATAGGGAGTGGTGATCTCCCTCTTAATCCCGGCATCTCTGCAAAAGCTTTCAAATTCACTTGAAGTGCACTCTCCTCCATTGTCTGACCTGAGTATCTTGATTTTCCTTTTACAGAGGTTTTCTACCAAGGCTTTGAATTCCTTGAAATTTTCAAGTACTTCATCTTTTGTCTTCAAGAAATAAACCCAAGTCTTACGAGAGTAATCATCAATAAAGGATACATAGTATACATACCCTCTTAGAGAGGTTGATGGCATTGGACCGCATACATCTGAGTGCATAAGTTCCAAGATTCCTTCTGCTTTACTGTCACTCTTTGGAAAAGGATCCTTTATGTTCTTTCCTTGTGCACATCCCTTGCATACACCTTCATGATCAACCTTTAATTCGGGTAAACCTATGACTACCTTGCTTACATATGGTAAGGCTTTGTAGTTGATGTGAGCTAGTCTTCTATGCCAAAGTTCACAGGGAATTTCAGTAAAGTGAGTCAAGGCTACATTTGAGTGACCTTTTAACTTGTACAAACCACCTTCTTTTGTTCCAATAACAACTGCATCTTCTATAGTTTTTCGTTCAGACCACATAAGAACTTCACCATCTATGAATGCAACCCTGAAACCTTTCTTATCTAGGGCTGAAATAAAAAGTAAGTTCTTTTTCAAACCTGGTACATAGAGTACATCCTTCATTCTCATTGGAGTTCCTGAATCAAGTTTGTAGGTGGATTCTCCCATTCCTTTGATAGGGTATTGATAATCATCTCCAAGTGAAACTTTCTGGGGGAAGTCCTTTTCTATAAGGCTAGACAAAATGTCTTTCTGACCTTTCATGTGCTTAGAGGCACCACTATCTATGAGCCAAGTATCCTCTCCAGGTGTCACAGATCTTGAGAGAGCGGAAAACAAAACATAGTCTTCAATCTCTTCTTTATTAACTTCTTGGGTGGCTCATCATCTTCAATTGCATGGGCATGATATCTTTTGTTATTTCTCCTCTTGTGTTATTCCCTTCTGGCTGGACAATTCTTAGCAATATGTCCCATCTTATCACAATGATAACACTGGAAGGAGGAGAAATCTTTTCCCTTTCTTTCACCCTTATGATATTTCTGGAATCTCTTTGGAGAGTGAGATTCTTTATGAAAGTGGGTCTCCTTTTGAAAGTGAGACTTTTTCTTTCCACCCTTAGCATGAGCAGCTAGGGCTTGATCTTCATCTCTTAATAGGACGGCTTCTCAGTTGGCCACTCTTGTTTCTTCTTGAACACATTCTTCCCATAAACTGTCAAATTGGAGTTTCTCTTTTCTTGCACAAACAGTTTGGATGAAGGCATCCCAAGGTCTTCAGAGACCGTTAAGAGTTGTCATCACGGGTTCATCTTCATCTAAGTTGTCTCCAATTCCCTCTAACTGTTCCTTGAATTGAGAAACCCTAGAGAAATAGTCTTGAATTGTTTCTCCTTTTTGTATCTTTGTATTCTTAAGTTGGGTTCTCAATCTTTCCATTGATGTTCTTTCCTTCATACATTCTGGTTAGGGCATCAAACATATCTTTTGGCGTATTCTTAGAAGACACTTGAGGGATCAAGTGGTCTTTAATAGAGTTTGTAATTATCCTTTTAGCCTTGATCATATCCTTCTTGTACTTCGCTTTGGTTGCATCTTCTTCGGGTTCCGATACATTTTCTTTTATGAATTTTGCAAGGTCATTCTCTTCAAGAATGAGTCCAATTTTGTACTTTGAGGAACAGAAATTTTCCACACATTCTAACTTGTCAACAAGCTTGGTGCTTGCAGACATCTTGACCTGGAGCTAAGAAAATGACCAGAAAATGAAAGTGCTCAAAAATTGAAACTGAGCTTACCAGGAGATGTGTTGGGCTGAGGCAAGTTTGCTCAAGCTGACTGTTTTAGAAAATTCCAAGTTTTATCCCTTGAAACTTGACCTGCGCAATTCTGGACTGGTACTTCTGGTACTGGTTCTGGTTTCTTGGTTTTCTAGTTTTCTGGTACCAGTCAAAACTAGTATTTAACTTATCGAAGAATCTGGCCACTGAAAAAGTTTGTGCAAGCTGCCAAAAGATGCACTAGGGCAAGGCGCACTTCCCAAGATAGTTTTTGGTCAAAAATGTTAATGTTTAAGCTATTATTAGAGTTCTTTGCATTTCAATAGATAACAATAGCATAAGATAGGATCACTGAGAAATACACAATCACAAGAGACACATCATTTATCCTGGGAAACCCTCATGGGGCAGAAAACCCAGCAAAACTTCCTTATTATAGATAGCCAATACAATGCCAAGAGATAACTCAAACAAGTACAGAAAGTCCTCTCCCAAAAATGCACCTCTCTCTCTCTCTCTTCTCCAACTACAGCTCCGAAACTTGTCTCTCAAATGAACAAGTGAGTGTGTGTCTAAGTGAGGCGCTAGCCTCCTTATTTATACAAGTCTGGCACATGTGGAAGTGTCTCTTCACTGGCAGGGCCGACTTCTCAATCTGGGTGGTTATAACCAAATTTAATATATTCCGAGGCCTCTTTAATATATTCTAGGGCCGACTTCTTATTCTGCCTATTACAATTACATTTTGACCAATCCGCAAAAGGGGATTTGGTCCTTTACAATAGCCGACATGATCAATCCGCAATGGGGATTGATCCAATGAATAATATATCGAATAATAATCAGAATACACTTTGCAGTTACATTATTTCAACACTCCCCCTTAACAAGTAGGGTATTCTTCAACAGCATCAGGCGAGAGAGAGGACTGCATCATCAACAACATCAGGAGGACAGCATCATCAATATCGTCTTGGAACACTGACTCGCGTATCTATAAATCATCGGAAGTTTTCTTCATCGGCAGCATCATCATTCTCAAAGGAATGCAATCATCATCTGCATCAATATGAATTAGTATAAAACTAATACATCATCATCACAGCACAAGGCTGGCTCATCATAATACTGGATTGGCTTTACGTCACAACAATCAAGCTGGAAGCAAGATACTAGACTGGCTTTACGTCACAGCTATCAAGTTGGAAGCACAGTGCTAGTTTCATCTCATCGTCTTGCTTTACGTCACAACAATCAAGCTGGAAGCAAGATACTAAATTGGCTTTACGTCACAACAATCAAGCTGGAAGCAAGATACTAAATTGGCTTTACGTCACAGCTCTCAAGCTGGAAGCACAGTACTAGTCTCATCTCAACATCTTGCTTTACGTCACAGCACTCAAGCTGGAAGCAAGATACTAGACTGGCTTTAGGTCACGGCTCTCAAGCTGGAAACACAGTACTAGTCTCATCTCAATGTCTTGCTTTACATCACAACACTCAAGCTGGAAGCAAGATACTAGACTAGCTTTACATCACAGCTCTCAAGCTGGAAGCACAGT
>JASDQU011401015.1:0-11955 GCA_032191745.1 Picea mariana
CCTCCATAGTAAGTTGTCCCAGTTTGAGTTCATAAAACTCTTTAGCCTTCTCATCGAAATACCTTTCCGACAAATACTTCTTCCAGAAGTACTTCTCGAACCGTTTCCAAGACAGGTCCTCCTCGCGGACCCCTTTCATATTCTTAAGGTCTTCCCACCAAATGGAATCCTTTCCATTCAGGTTGAAAGTGGCCACTCGGGCCTTCAAGTTCTCTGAGAAATCATGGAATCTGAAATATTTCTTCAGTCCAAGTAGCCAAGCCTCAGTTTCCTCTCCCTTCTTTATCTCACCATCAAAGGAGGGAGGTTTGGCCTTGAATTCCTCAAATTTATGACTCTTAGAAGTATTTTGCTTCTTTTGTTTCTTTTGAGAATAGGAACTAGTCCTGCTGTTGGAAGAGCCTTCTGAATTGCCAGCTTCCTTCTCAGTGGAGTCATCTGGCACTGGCCCTTTACCTCTGGGGTGGACCTTTCTGGATGTGCTTCTCTCAGTGTGACCACTGACATGTCCACGATTCTGCGTCTCGGGTTCATGCTACATTCATCATTGTAGGTCGGATAAGCTCTGCAGTAAAACTGCATTAATCTCGGTTTGCCTTTCTTGCTCTTTCATCATTCTTTCATTATCGGCCTTGCAGCTTTGCAATTCGACCATGAGAATCCTCACTGTCTCAGCTAAGTCTAGAGGGGTTCCTATTGCTCTTCTTTCATCAGACTCTTCGTCCCTGTTGTGGGAGCCTTCTCCCACCTCTTGGTGAGTCACCATGTTTTGTGCCTGTAGATTCCCGCAGTTGATCGTCCGCTTGAGTGAAAAGACAAATGTTGATTATTAGTCAAGAGTTAAATTCATTTTGATAAATGGTGCATAAATCCATAACTCTTTCACATGCACACACAGTCGGGTTTTCATATCCCAATTCTTAGTCCTAGACAAGAGAGTTAAGTCAGGGGATTACTCCTCATAGGAGTGTTTCAAACAAGGTTTATGTGCGACTCGTGCATGAGCCCAATCAGGCTGAGTGTTTTAACCATGCTCTGATACCACTTTGTAACGCACCCACTATCATAAATCAAAATTTTTAGGTTAATACCTCCCAAAGGAGAGATCTCCAAAGACTTGCATTAGCGAAATGCCAATCCCCGATTCAATATCGGGATTCAAGGTTTTGGACTTTCCACTATCGAGAGTCCCTGTCCTCTCGAATCCCCAATCACCGATGGGACAAATGTTCCGATGCACCCCTTTTTTCACCAGCCTCTTCCAATGTGCTACTGGTCCACATGACCTGCGCTCATATGACCACCTTCATATGCTTCTGTCGGGGTTTTGACACCCACGATGTTTTGGCAACTTAAATCACCGATCTCTGATCCCCGAATCGCTCCTTTATTGCCTCAGCCCCACTTGATTAAATCTTTGGCCCACATGACCGGCTCCTATATGACCACAGAAACAACTTCTCATCGGGGCTACGGGGTTTCCAATGTTGTAAAACACTTACCCCTAAGTTTCCTGATCTCTCGAATGCCGATTCTCCTTCAAGCCGACAACTGGCTCCCACTATGGCTTTTCCCTCAACTTCCGCTATTCGGACAGTTGTTCCCCACTGATCGGGGTTTTGCGGATCACGATTCCAAAGTGCATAGTTCACCTGTCACCGGGATCCCCGATATCCTGATGAACTCCAAATGCCGATAAATTGACCCCTTGTCGGGATTTTCCCCGATGGCGCGGATCTCTACCACGTGTCCTCTAAATTTAACGGTCCCGATTTCCTCCAGGGCTTAGGGCTTGAAAAGCCTCAAGTTCCTTGTCCTCAGGAACTCCGATATGACGATTTGTGACTCTTCCTGGAGGTCTGACACCTATCCTCCACTACAATCCTATTACAGTGGGGTCATCGCGTTTTGGAGTTTCACGACTTCTCTGGCGCTAATTCTCTCGTCATCGAGAGCCCTGATATACCAATCCCCGATGCACGTGAGAACTTATTCTTCCACGTCACCACCTTCCCGTCGCTATATCGGATATCGCGAAATTGCGATTTCCATTGCAACAATTTCTCTGTCTTTGGAAACTCCAAAATGCTGAACTTCGACTCCTAGGGATCCTCTGACACGTGTCCCTACAGATGGACGGTTTAAAACTCCCATCGGGATGTCGCAGATCGTGATTTCAACATGCTAGAGTTCTATGTCTTCAAAAACCCCAATTCTCCGATTCATGACTTCCTCGGATCTTTCGACACGTGTCCCTACAAATGGACAGTTCTGAGCTTATCGGGATCTCGCAGATCGCAAATCCTGATGCAACGATCTCTTGACTCCGGGAATCCCCGATGGTTAAATCCTGACTCCTGTCCTAAAGTCTGACACGTGTCCTGCCGAGATCAACGGCTAGGATCCCTTCTCAGGATTTCGTGACCTACAAGGTCTCGATTCTCTTGACCTTCAAACCCTGATGACTCTGATGTCCCGATGAATCTTTCGGGACTCCTCGTTTGCAAACTAGGACTTAAACCCTGTGCAACTTTCTCGATATCTAACGACTGACGGGATTTCACAATCTTCCTCTGCGAATCCTGACGGTCGATTTCTCCTCCTATCCACGAGGACTTACCCTCTGCGTAACTCCCATAGATCCGAAGACTGTCGGGATCTCTATTCAGATCTAACGGCCCAAATCTGTCTTTCTCTATGCACACTCTGGGGACTAGATTCCGAGTATCTTAACTCGATCCAATGGCTTGGATTGTCCCATCATGTGCATCTTCCACCACTTTGTGGATGTGGGAAGATCATTGGTTCAAATGTTCTTTTAGGTCTTGGGGTCTACGATCGTGATTTCTCATTGCTTGCGATGATCTAATGGTCGTGAATGGCTATGGGCATCCGTCGACTCATTACATCTCACAATACTACTATCTCGGAACCTTAAGAGGGTCGTTCCTCCTCGTACAGGGTTAATAAGACCTGCGCAATCAAGTCCCTATTCAGGGTTCTTGGTGAGATTTTCTAAGGAGGGATTCTCTGTGAAGGGATACCTACCGGGGCATTTCCGAAAGAAGATAAGGGGAAAACAGCTTCCTGAGAACGACTGGGCATGATTAGATTCTATTTATCAACGTAAGCCATGCATGGCTTCCTCTATTACAAGCATATGCCCATTAACTATTAACAAAACACCACACAGACATTCTTACACTAAAATCATTAACAATTTAACAGTGCTGTGAGTATATGTATATCAGTATATGAAATTTCGAGATGTAATACATAAAATACTTATCAGAAATAACACCAGAAGTGGGTACAACTACTGAGAGGGGTGCTCGTTTCCACCCAACCGTAGGCGTAGTGACTCCCGGCGGATTTACCACTAGCCACCCCTGAGCTAAGACCACAAAGTTGTCGAGACTGCGTCTCTCCGTCTACCAGTGACCAGGAGTGAAGGTTGCAATCCTTCCTCTCTGCTATCACTCACTCTGCGTAAACACTGCCAGAGTTCCCCCTCGTGTCCCCCCCTGCTCAATCACTTCTGCCATACGCCTTATCCTCTCGCGAGGTTGCGTGTGGCACGATTACCCTCGCGCTGGTCAGTCATGATGGCTCTACGGACCGACGGTTCACCTCCCCATCCCTCATCAAGCCATCAACCTACCAGCCTGCAAGGCATTAAATTTCAGGGTCAGTGAGCCACTTTTGGTTCTCCGGGCCAGTGGAGTCCAAATACGGTATTCATTCAGGGTGGAAGTTAACGCCACCTTTTTAGGAGCCTTCCACCGCCATCGTGGTCTCTTTTCTACACATCCCCTCTCAGCAGTCCTGCAATAAATTCAAAATATTATTCACATTCATTGACCTCTTCCTGCAGGTTCATTTACATCAGATATTCATACTTATGAGTTTGCCATAGTCCTTGGCCATTCCAGTTATATTTAGAATCTGGGGGAAACAGGGTGTTACACACAGGATCTCCTGTGCTCCAAGAATGCAATTGGTCCTTTTCTTCATCCCACCTGACTATCCACATGCCTACTACACACTTGCAAATAGTATTCACACAGAGCACCAGTACTCTGCCTCTCCTCCTTTGTCTGTCATCTGCAGACAAAATATCACTTAGATATTCTCCTTCTCTACCTACTATCTGTAAAAAAAGTTTCTTCTAGGATCCACCTGATGGTATCAGACAAAAATATCGTAAACTCTAATACCACCTGATGCAAACGCCCCCCTCCCTTCTAGGGGATTGCATGACCTCCCGGTTGTAGGATCTTCATTTGGAGTTGAATTAGCTCTTGGATCCCTATTGCATCCTCTCTTATGTACATAGACCCTTTTCCCTCTTATGCAGATCTACATGAAACCCATAGGTGCTTTTTCTAAGCCCCTTTTTCCTTTGGGTCAAAACCATAGATGCTAGCCCATTTTCCCTGGTGGAATCACATATGACCATGGGCTATAATTGAGTGCTTATCCACAAGGATCTATTCTAATCTCTGAGACTTCAACCAACAGACTTCCCTCGAACTTTCGAATCTCCAAACTGCACAAGATTTTAGAGATCAATGATCCATGTTTACCCGACAACGAATGGTCAGGATTGACTACAGGCTTTGGGACTTCAGGAATTTCCACACCAAAACAACATTCCAATATCCCAGAGTAGTTACCGGTCAAATTCTATCATAAAGTGATTGTTTACTAGCAGCTACGGGTCTTATCCCATCCTTCCACTCTCCAAAATTCTACAGCCAGATCTGACGGCTAGCAGGGATTCTCCTCCCTCCATGATCTACATTGGATATCTACTCTGGGACCTCGGGCTTCGAGAGTTCTGAGAATCCAACACACAATGCCTCCTAAATATTTGAACATCGAACTGGCGATCTACAACTCACACTCCACCTACAACCAACTGATGTGATCAACTTTGGGTTTCATAGCTTCATGGTTCTTCACTCTAACTGACCACCAAACTCCTGAACTATCGAACACTGAATTGACGAAGGGCGTATATATACAGCTGAGACTCTCTGTTTGATCGATGACTATGATTTACTCTGGTGCTTCAGATATTCGAGGATTCAAACACTTTTCAACAACTATCTCTAAAATCTCCTAGACAACCGAAGTGTCGAAGGGATTAACAATCAACAACCCCCACTTCACTCTGTGATCTATGACTGAGATCTATTTCGAGAACCCAAGATTTGAGGTTTTGTTCTCCTCTATGGCTCTTCTTCCCTTCAACAAACGAATTTCTCAAGCTTTCAAAATCTTGACCTTTCATCTCTCCTCTGTAGGGTCAACTCCTTGCCTCTTCTTGCGTTCTATGAAACTCTACACCTTCTGAACTTGTTCAACACTTCAACTGAAGTGTGGGTGCACCCCTTGCACTCATCCCTACTGATCTTGGAACTTACAATAAGTTCTCTGTGCACACTTGTGCTTCTCCTACAGTTTGTAACTTTATAAAGTTCTTTCCCTCCACACTCCTTACATAAGCTCTACACACACCAGTGTTATCTCTCCTAAGATTTCAACTCTTCAAGCTTCAAAGGGGCTCGGCCCTTTGTTCTCTCAAATGAATTCTTGTGCCCGCCTAACACTCTCACTCTTTGTCCTAAGTTTTTGAACATAGTCAAAGTGTTGTTCCAATGCCCTCATGGCACTCTGTGCTCTTCCCCCTGAGCTTTAATAGCACTTTGAAAAAGTGTTGCCTTCGTGCACTCGTTGCAATCACTCTCTTGAGTCTTGGACTTTACAGAATCACCTATGCACTCCATGCACTTACTCTTTCTTGAGCGTTTACACCGCTATGAGTGTAGGTGCACCTCTTGCGCTCGCTTTGTGCACTCCTTGCATTGGCCTTCCCTTGAGCTTTTACAGGGCTTTGAGTGTAGGAACACTCCTTACACTCAGTCTGTGCACTTCTTGCACTATCCCTTCTAAGCTTAGCACTAGTTCTGGTGTTCACACCTAGCATGCTCCTCCCAGAAATCCTGACTGATTTCTTGCGCACTCCTTGCGTTGGCTTCTCAGAGATCTCATTAAATCTGGTGTGCACTCCTTTCACTTCCTTGCGAGCCCAGAACACTCATAAATTCACACAAATAGGGAATTCTATCTATTCCTGCATAGGAAACATTTATATACTCATGGAATTTATAAACATTCAGTACACATTTGAAAAAAAACACTCAGTCACATAGAACAGACATAGAGATTCATATGCATGGAAATCTATTTTTCTATTAAATCTGAATTCTTTTTACAAGAGTTTTCAAGATTGGATTGCAACAAAGTCTCAATTCTTCTCTCCTCTCCAGAATTCTCCTCTCTTGAGAGATATTCTCTTCTCATGATCTTCTCATGCATTGTGATTTCAATACCTTGATATTTTTACAAAAGAGGGGCTTCTCGAGCCTTCCTCCACCTACTACATTAAATTACAATTAATTTACAACTCATCCAAATTGGATCGAAGATCATTTGACAATCAACCAGTAAATGTGACTTACATGCATCCTATACAAATACAATGGCTCTACCCTCCTCGAGCATTTACAACATTAATTACATTAAATTTGATATTTGAACCCAAAATGAGAAGGCTGGTGCTTCTCTCTCCTTGGGATATTCTCCCTCCATGCGCGTTGTTGCACTAGTTGTTGATGCGCTGTTGAGTAGGAGTGATGCTCCTGCATCAACATGGGGTATTATACTTTTGTTATTTGGAATGTTTTAATGATTAGATTGATTTTTACATTCCACCTCTTCATATTCCATCTAAAAACATAGAAATAAACTCGAATGAGTATATCTACATTTAGAGTGTAATATACATGATTGCATAAATAAATAAAAGTACCACAGAAGTGAGTGCTTCATAAACAATACACATTATTTCAAAGTTGTGTTTCAAGTCATCTCTTGAAATATATTATGTTCCATTCACTCCATGTTTTTTTATACTAAGAGCTTTATATTCCATGAGAAACTATAGATATAATTAAAGGTTTCATGTTTTTCTATTAATTATAAAATAAGGGAAGTAAAACAACATAACTACCTAAGAATTGTTCAATTAATCCTTGATACTTCAACATATACTCAAAACCCATGATTCATTCAATGCACAAGGTATACACTCAATGAACTTGTGACATAGTGCATTTATTCATGGGATAATAATTAATACCCCTAATTTCACTAAATATTGATAAATACCTCCCAAAATCCTTTTGTTTAACCACTCTCCCAATACATTTTTCCAATAAAAAAAATACCTATTTTTACTAGATATCCCTTATTTTTACCAAATACACCTTTTATACCCACAAATACCTATACACCCCCTCATAACCTACATCCCCCCAAACACCTACAATCTATTGACTCTATTTTTCATAATTTGAAAACCCCCTTTATGAATGAATGTGATAATATATTGGTCAATAAGGTGAAGCCCCCATGATTTAATGCCAATCAAATGTCCCAATGGATTGTATATGTATGTTAACACCTATTAGAAAATATCGATGGACAATTGTAAATTATTTAAAATATAAATATCACATCAAATATAACTTCTTAAGTAAGGAAAATGCAAGTACTCAAAAATTTTTTGATCAACCCTTTTTTATCTTGTTCTTCCATCTTATGTGCTAATAAAAAATTAATATTTCATGCGATAATTAAACTCTCTATACATAAAAACAAATGATTAAATGCATTTGATGCACATTGTTGTTATAATGACTCCTCCTGCGATGCATTTATGCTCATTTTTTTAACCATCTCCTTGTACATTTTTTCAATATTCCTACCAGCATGTTTCATGTATCACTTCAATCATCCTTTGAAATTTTATTAATCTTCTTGAAAAATGAAAAGAATAATAAAAAAAATTGATTAATATTTATATGAAAATAAATATAGGAAAAATAATAGTTTGGGAATTTATGGACTCGTACATATATAATATAGAAAACATGTTTAACAATAATACTTTTTAAATGTTTATTTTTTATTATTTCATTTTTTTCTATTGGAAGTATTACCGGTCTCATTAACCATTGCTTTGGAAATGCTTGTTATAGTTTATATATAAATTGATTCTTGGAGTCGTTGAATTGATTTTTGTATTGTAAATGAAAAGAATGGTCGAATCCAATATAAACTCTAAGCTAAGTTAAGTGAGTCAAATTCATGAAATAGTAAAATATTAAGTCAAGTTTAAGTTATGTAAAATCATGACATTGGTACATCAAATGAGTTTACCAATCTATTGGCATATGTTTCTTGGTGGATGGAGACATTCCTTCAACAAGAAACACATTTTTTGCAGGTAAAGTTAAAGAAGATGATATAAGAAGAAGTACAAAACAAGGATGATAAAAACAAGAAGAATAAGGGGATAGAGAACGAAAAAGGTTGACTCCTAGACATGAATTGAAGAAGAAAGAGGTAATAGAATATTGAAGAGAAAAAAACAAGGACATAGAATAATGAAGTAACAAAAGAGAATGGTGTAGAGAAAGAGAAATGGATCCACAAATAAAAACCAGAATAAGAATAGTGAAAATGAAGTAAAGAATACGAAGCAACAAGGTAATAATTAGTAGTGGAAAAATAATACCGTCTGTCAATAGTTGAGTTGCAAAATTAACTGAAGTGAAAATGAAATTCGTAGGAAGTTTGATGATCCTTATTGATAATGTTGTTTTCATGATGGAAAATAAGATGGTCATGTCCCTCTATTGGTATAAGGGTAAAGTTAAAGAATATGATATAAGAAGAAGTACAAAACAAGGATGATAAAAACAAGAAGAAGAAGGGGATAGAGAATGAAAAAGGTTGACTCCTAGACATGAATTGAAGAAGAAAGAGGTAATAGAATATTGAAGAGAAAAAAACAAGGACATAGAATAATGAAGTAAAAAAAGAGAATGGTGTAGAGAAAGAGAAATGGATCCACAAAGAAAAACCAAAATAAGAATAGTGAAAATGAAGTAAAGAATACGAAGCAACAAGGTAATAATTAGTAGTGGAAAAATAATACCATCTATCAATAATTGAGTTGCAAAATTAACTGAAGTGAAAATGAAATTCATAGGAAGTTTGATGATCCTTATTGATAATGTTGTTTTCATGATGGAAAAGAAGATGGTCATGTCCCTCTATTGGTATAAGGGTAAGATTGGCATCAAATGAAAATGTGTTTGAATTGTAAGTGCTTGAATCAAATGATGATGTAATGGATGTAAGACGTGACAAGGAAAGTATACCCCATTAATTATGATTGTTTATGGTTTGTGGTAAATCAAAAACCACTTGTCATGACAAAAGAAAGATTATGATTAGAAAAAACCACTTGCTATGATGAATGGTTCATGGTGAGTTGAAACTACTTGATAATTGTAATGGTTGAGGGTAACCCACAAAAAAACTTAGGATGTGGTTATGGTTAATCCTAAGAAAACCTAGGATGATGATGCATGGGGAGTGGAAAATGTTTGTGATTCAATTTTTTTTTATTATTTAAACTTTATTGGTTGTACTAACATATGTATGCACTTATGGTTTAAAGGAAGTGTTGTAGCAGATATTGAAAGTTTCCGAAATTACTTAGGCACTTTCGCCCAAATTTAACAACAATATCCAACAAAGATTATAACATTCAATGTCAAAATAGGTGTCGAGATAGTCGCTCTGTCAATTCAAGGTTTAGATGCCCAAGATTCTCCTCTCCAGAATAGCAGGGATGTGACTATCCACAATGTCTGCAATACCTCCATGCAACAGCGAACCTCCACTCTCTGATACAACTTGGAAATATGAAGAACCGGTTGCAAGAAGGTTATAATCCAGATGAGATCCATGAAAGAAGATGAGAATGAGGTGACTCA
This sequence comes from Picea mariana, assembly GCA_032191745.1. Classification (NCBI taxonomy): domain Eukaryota; kingdom Viridiplantae; phylum Streptophyta; class Pinopsida; order Pinales; family Pinaceae; genus Picea; species Picea mariana. Next base: position 9,918 of record JASDQU011401015.1, read on the forward strand.
GATTGTCCAAGTGCTCTCTCCAAAAACTGTAATGGTCTTTGACCAACATTTTACGTTTGATGCGGTGGAAAATGTAGATTCCACACAGAAAGACATATTCGAGATGGTTGGCCTACCTTTGGTGGAGAATTGCATGGAAGGGTTTAATAGTTTAATATTTTCTTATGGCCAGACGGGAAGTGGAAAAAATTACACTATGTGGGGGCCGACATATGATTCGAGTGGAGATCAATTCCCAAACAAAGATCGGGGTCTAACTCCTCGTGTATTTGAGCAACTTTTTTCCCGCATTGAAGAGGAAGAGGCTAATAATATTGATAAGAAACTGCGCTACCATTGTCGTTCATTCCTGGAGATTTATAATGAACAAATTACTGATATTCTCGAGCCAAATCAAAGAAATTTTCAAATCAGGGAGGACACAAAGACTGGTGTGTATGTGGAGAATCTCACAGAGGAGTATGTTGCAAGCGTAGCTAATGTAAAACAACTTTCTCTCCGCAGTCTTGCAAAAAGGAGAGTGGGCACAAGAAGTATGAATGCTGAGAGCTCTCTCTCTCATAGTGTGTTCACCTGTGTACTAGAATCTCGATGCAAGTGCACATCAAGCGGGTTAAGTAGTTTGAGGACTAGTAGAATTTGATAAATTGTGAAGCAAGAAATGCAGAGAGAAAGAATAGAGCAGAAAACAGTATATTAGAATGTATGAAGAATAGTACAATGAGAAGTTCTAAAGAGATTCATAAGAGATTACAATGAAATGGGAAATAGCTGAGCTAAATAGGCTCAAGAAAATCAAGAATAGAAAGTACATCTGTCCAGAACAGATGGCAGTGTACAATCAGACTGTTGAGGTTACATTATATTTAACACTACCTCTTAAACTCAACAGTTACAATCATCAGCACTGATTATGCCTAGGTGTTGTCTCTGAAAATCAAAAACTGACTTTCCTAGTGGCTTTGTAAAGATATCAGCAAGATGATCTTGAGAACCACATAATTGTAGTGCAATATCACCATTATTGACTAGCTCACGTATGAAATGAAAACGAGTGTCAATGTGTTTGCTCTTCTTGTGAAACACGTGATTTTTAGATAAAGCAATTGCTGAAGTATTGTCATGGAATATAAGAGTTGGATCCTTTTCTGTATGTGACATATCTCTCAATATTCTTCTCATCCACACAGCTTGACAAGAAGATGAGGTAGCAGCGACATACTCTGCCTCTGCAGAAGATATTGAAACAATTGGTTGCTTCTTTGATGCCCATGAGATTAGGTTCGTGCCCAGTTGAAAAACATGTCCTGAGGTGCTTTTCATGTCATCTAGGCTGCCTACAAAATCACTGTCTGTATAACCAGAAAGTTGATTACAATCAGATTTAGTGTACCATAAGCCAAAATTTACTGTTCCTACTACATATCTCAAAATTCGTTTCACCATTTTCTAGTGCGAATCTTTGGGTAATTCCATGAATCTGGAAACAAGGTTGGTTGCATACATGATGTTAGGCCTAGTTGCTGTAAGATACAACAAACTGCCTACTAAAATTTTGTATAGAGTAGAGTCCACTATAGGACCTTCGTCATTCTTGCTTAATTTTGTGCCTAATGGTATGGGGGTTTCCGCTGGATTGCATTCTTCCATGCGAAACCTTTTGAGGATGTCTGCTGCATACTTTTGCTGACAGACAAAAATGCCTTTGGCTGATTGATGAACCTCAATCCCTAAAAAATATTTCATTATGCCAAGATCTGTCATCTTAAACTCAGATTGCATGGCATGTTTAAAATCTGTTAACACAAGATTTCATGTATAGATCATGTCATCAACATATAAACATACAATCAAAATTTTACCGTGCTGATCTGTTTTGGTGTAAAGAGTTGGATCATTTTGACTTCTATTGAAACCACTTTTGATCAGGTAAGTGTCAATTATGTTGTACCAAGCTCTTGGAGCTTGCTTTAAGCCATACAAGGCTTTCTTCAACCGATATACTTTGGTTGGGTTCTCTTGGACTTCAAATCCAGGT
>JASDQU011401015.1:13227-44332 GCA_032191745.1 Picea mariana
ATCTGCTATCTGATAGCCCCCGTCACTCATGGACATCATTTTCCACTTGTTCCACTTGCTCTCGAGTTATGTCAAATCCCATAACTGTTGTCAGTCCCCGCTGTCAGTCCCCTACCCCTTTCCACTCATGACCAGCCCCTTATTGTGACTTTCACCTCTAATCCCTAGCAGCCACGTCACTCGTCCGTATGTTTTGGCCACCGTCACCTGCCATCTCACCCCCAAGTGGCCCATTGTCCATTTATTACTAGATAACATGCCCGTTATCCTCCTGACCTACCTCCCGCGCTCAACTGACCCCAGTTTTAAATAAAACTACCGTTATTCCCCTCCATTTTCGTTGTTCACTCGTCACACCAGAAAATCTCATAGCCAACCCCTCCGTTACATCCCATCGCCTTCATCCACAGTCATTCGGCCCCACTAACTTCGTGTTTATTGCAGGTACTATTGCAGAGATGGCGCCAAAGCCAAGACAATCAGAAGGAGAGGAGAATCCTTTTCTCCCGCCTTCTATCGACCTGGATAAAATCCCATTGGTCGACAAAGACAGATTGATCATAGATACCAAGTGCGATTTCGATTTCTCAGACCTCCAGTCATGGCTCAGGGAGATTTTCCTGGACCAGAGCGATGAAATTGGACTCTGGGAGTCCAATTTACCCCTGTACCTCTTTCCCCAGATCCATCATTTTCCTGAGTTTGCACTTAAATGCCAAGCTCACTATATTCCCGAACAGAGAGCCATCATATCCTCATTCGAAGACACCCTATTCCTCATTACACCCGAAGACATAGACCAGATGATGCAAATTCCCCGTGCCGAGTCTGCGTCTCCTTTCAACCTAGAAATCCTTACAGAGTTATATCAGAAGATGAATTTTCCCCAAAGAGCTCAAATATTCTAGCTTTTCCTTCCCACCTCCGCTCAATTCCCTTCCACAAATCCCCCTTACCCGCCATCCATGTTCTCCACCAAAGGAAACTAGGTCATTTCCTCCCTTTGTGCTGTGCTAGGGTACTATTCTGACCAGTGGGTAGATGAGCCCATTCTGGGTTTTCTATCCATTTTCTCCAATGATGAAAAGCCCACCACCCAATTTGATTTCAGCACCTTCTTAGCAAAAAATATTCATGAACAGTTCATGAATTTTGGCACGGAGGGCATGTTTAGATACTCTTCTATACTGGAATACATGTTTGTTTACTTTCAAGCAGATAAATTCAGTTTCTCCATGCAGAAAATGGACGCAGATGGAAGGCCTCAGCCAGTCACAGCATGGACCTCTTTATTGAAGCATAATTCCATAGAGTACAGCTTCAAAGCATTCATCGATCTGTTCTACCACCCTGTGGTAAGCATGTTGAGTGGCAAGCCCAAGCCCCAAATAAATGACGAAGTCCAGATAATATTGCATCTCTCGGACAACAAGAAGACCAGAGATTGGTACCTGTATCAGAACCATACCGAGATCAGAGTATACGACTATGAGCTGGCACCATATAAGCTGCCTAAATATTTTCCTATAAGAATCTTTGCTTTAGAATATATAAGGCAGATTATGAATTCTGATGATATTCATTTTGTATCATTGAAGAAGAAGCAGTAGCTTCGAATCAAGGGGGAGATTGGCTCCTTCATCTGCAACAGTCGAGGCGCCGGGGAAGAAGCTGACCAAATGATGAAAGAGATGAATTTTTTCTTAAGCTTCCCATGGCACTATGACCCATGCGGGATCATCTCAGAAATGCGGGTGAAGAACAAAAACATCCCGTACGTTCATGAGTCCAAGCCCGAGATTGAAAAATTTGCCAACCAGACTGTGTGGGTGCCTGACACCTTGGTTGAAGTAGAGTAGCAGGTTCCCCCGACCTCTATGCCACCAACAACCATGCCACAGGTCCCCAAGGAAAAAAGGCCTCGACAAGATTCGTCTCCGCCTGTCAAGGAAGTGTCGTCTGAAGAGTTCCAGCTACACACGAAGAGGCCCAAGACAGTTTCAGTTCCTGGCCAGACAGAAGAAAAAGAAACTCCACCTACCAGAGTGACCAAGTCTGTGATTCCATCCTTCAGTTCAAGCATCTTTAAGGACATCACCCCATCATTACCGAAGAAATCTACAGATTCTCCAGTGGACACTCAGCAAGGCAAGACTGGTCCCAAGTTGAGCATTTTCGAGAAGTACGAGCTGATTAAGAAAAGAAATTAGACCCTTACCAGCAGTACTTATGCTCAGTTTTGGAAGCATTCGTCCATGGCGTAGCATAGGTTGTTGTCTGCATTTGACACAGAAAGGGGCAGGATGCACATGGCCTTCCTCCAGGCGTAGGTACTAGACCCCAAGGTGATTACAGACTACAAGAGGGCCACCTTCGAATTTCAAACGAAGGATGTGCACCCTGCAGATCAGATGGATCTGCATAAGTAGATAGGGGAGATGGTATTCCACACATTGGCACATGATTCAGCTTCTGCAGAAAAATTACAGGTATCATTGACCAATGCTCAGACACAACTTAAGTTGGAGAAGATCTCGTCCTTTGTGAAGGACAATAGAATCAAGACTTTGGAGGAGCTGGTCCTCAAGATCAGCTATGATCCTTTGAATGTCAAAGCTGTAGAAGAGATGATAAAGAAGAAGAATGCAGACATCGCCTCCTTGAGGAAACAGCTGAAGCTCCCTCCTACAGAAGAGTCACAGGAAAAAGAGATAGCAGAGAAAGAAGGTGAGAAAGACGAGATGCTAAAGCTGCTCATGGAGCAGAATGCTCAGCTCAAAGAAATGGAAGCTAAGATGGAGAGATTATTGAAAGAGAAAGAGTAGATGAAGCCAATGAAAGGCATTCCATTGAGTGCTATCCCAATTGCAGGATTGAGCACAGTAGCAGTAACAGCAATTCCATCTGCAACACCAGTGACACCACAAGAGGGAACAGAAGACCTCGCCAAATCCATGGAAAAGATGAACCTGCAAGAGACAGAGATCAGCAGGCTTAAAAAGGAAGTTGAGAATCTCCAGGAACTCAAAACTTCATTCCAGACCAGTCTCTCCAAAGAAAAGAAGGTAACTGAGCAGCTCAGGAAGTAACTACAACAGCTCCAAAAGCAAACAATGGCAGGGAAGACTTTGGCTGAGGTCAAAGAGAATGTATGGGTAGACATCACAAAGTCCATAAATGAGATCTAGCCCATGATCCAAATCATGTTTGAGAAGAACGAGTTGGTCCAGAGGAGTAAACAAGCTATTGAAAAGATCAGAGTAGAATTGGGAGATAGACCAACTCAGGCAAATGATATCATCAAATTCCTCAATTCCAAGACCAGAGAAGAGCTAGAAGAGCTGAAGATAGAAGACAGAACAGAGACCATCCTTGAGGTCAAGAGAGTTTTGACCAAGAGAGGATTAATGCTTCAATTGGAAGAAAAGGTTCAGATCATGGACCAGGGGGTACAAAATTTTTTTAATAAGATTGAGGCTCTCCAAATAAAAGGTCTACCTGGCCTGAAAGTCAAATTAATGATAAACTGATGACACTTCTGGATTACAAGAAGAGATTGGCTTAGGTGTCCAAGGATAGTTCAAAGTTTGCAGGCATACAAGGGAGAATCACCGGTAAAGCTTTCATGGATGCCCTTCAGTTGAACATCAGTATCCAACATGAGATTCGATACAGATTCCTCACTAAGCCCACATTCGCTAAGTATACAGAAATGGACGAAGTGTATCGGAGACTGCTTAAAGTCATTGTGCCTAGTCATCTCAGATGGAAGGAACTCTACGATTTGCTCGATTAGCAGATGAGCTGTCCAGGTCCATTCACCTGTCCAGTCAGAAGAGGTTGTGCAGGAACCTCGCCAACGGCCTACCCCAGAAATTCCGCGTGCAGTTGTACCAAGTCATCAAGCAGTTTGATTAGTTAAATCAGTTAGGCTAAAAATAGAATGAGCACGTCCTGATCAGTTATGACAGGAACGTTTGTAATTTGAATTATAAATACTTCACCTTTCGAAGTATTGAGGGTTGTTGATCTTCACACCCTGAGGCTATCAGACTGTATCATTTTTGAAGAGATCTGCCATTAATAAAAGGAGGCACTTTTACAGGATTCTTGCATGTATTCACTGGTGATGTTTATTCTCTAATTTTGAATGTTATTCTTGCTTTGTGATCATTTTTTTTTCTGAAACTAATCTTTAAGAGTAACGAATGTTGCAGGATTTATCTTAGATACCCTGTTTCTGACTCGAAAGATTTTAGTGTTTATCTTCTGGTGATTTCAATTAAGGAATTCTTAACTGCTTCTTAGTTTAATTTATCTTTCTCATCTTTTCTTCTGTCCATCATTTAAGCTACTAAAAGATCCAGTGAGTATATTATCTCGCCCTGTGGAATTCTTCCTTCACGTTTTTTGTTGTATTTCATATTTTATTTAAACACAGACCCCATAGCCCAATGGATGTGTAAACTGTCTCAACCAATTTGAAAAACTCTTTTACAACAAAACCTACCTATTTCTTTACCTAGCGTAACATCTAAAGTTAAAACAAAGCTAAATCATATAGAGAGATCCCTCTCTGAAGCTGGAAGGGCTAGATCCTAGATTTAAAAGTGGTTGGATAAAGTTACCTTTTGTAGATTTCTTCTGCTTCAACCTCTAGGAAATTTACCAAGTGCTAACACAACGGGTGCGATCTTTGTACCCCAATGGGTGTAATCTTATAAATTGTGAAGCAAGAAATGTAGAGAGAAAGAATAGAATAGAAAATAGTATATTAGAATGTAAGAAGAACTGAAGAGATTCAGAAGAGATTACAGGGCAATGGGAAATAGCTGAGCTAAATAGGCTCAAGCAAAACAAGAATAGAAAGTACAGATGGCCAGGACAGCTGGCAGTGTACTGTCAGACTGTTGAGGTTACATTATATTTAACACTCCCTCTTAAACTCAAAAGTTACAACCATCAGCACTGATTATGCCTAGGTGTTGTCTCTGAAAATCAAAAACTGACTTTCCTAGTGGCTTTGTAAAGATATCAGCAAGCTGATCTCGAGAACCACAGAATTGTAGTGCAATATCACCATTATTGACTAGCTCACGTATGAAATGAAAATGAGTGTCAATGTGTTTTCTCTTCTTATGAAACACATTATTTTTAGATAAAGCAATTGCTGAAGTATTTTCATAGAATATAGGAGTTGGATCCTTTTCTGTATGTGATATATCTCTCAATATTCTTCTCAGCCATACAGCTTGACAAGAAGCTGAGGTAGCAGTGACATACTCTGCCTCTGCAGAAGATATTGAAACAATTGGTTGCTTCTTTGATGCCCATGAGATGAGGTTCATGCCCAATTGAAAAACATGTCCAGATGTGCTTTTCCTGTCATCTAGGTTGCCTGCAAAATCACTGTCTGTGTAACCAGAAAGTTGATTACAATCAGATTTAGTGTACCATAAGCCAAAATTTAGTGTTCCTGCTACATATCTCAAAATTCGTTTTTCCATTTTCCAGTGCGAATCTTTGGGTGATTCCATGAATCTAGAAACAAGGCTAGCTGCATACATGATGTCAGGCCTAGTTGTTGTAAGATACAACAAACTGCCTACTAAACTTTTGTATAGAGTAGAGTCCACTGTGGGACCTTGATCATTCTTTCTCAATTTTGTGCCTAATGGTATGGGGGTTTCCGCTGGATTGCATCCTTCCATGCGAAACCTTTTGAGGATGTATGCGTCATACTTTTGCTGATAGACAAAAATGCCTTTGGCTGATTGATGAACCTCAATCCCTAAAAAATATTTCATTATGCCAAGATCTGTCATCTCAAACTCAAATTGCATGGCATGTTTAAAATCTGTTAACTTAAGATTTCTTTTATAGATCATGTCATCAACATATAAACATACAATCAAAATTTTACCATGCTGATCTGTTTTGGTGTAAAGAGTTGGCTCATTTTGACTTCTGCTGAAACCACTTTTGATCAGATAAGTGTCAATTCTACTGTAACAAGCTCTTGGAGCTTGCTTTAATCCATACAAGGCTTTCTTCAACCGATATACTTTGGCTGGGTGCTCTTGGACTTCAAATCCAAGTGGTTGATCGACACAAACTTCTTCTTCTAAGAAACCATTCAGGAATGCTGACTTGACATCCATCTGGTATACTTTCCATTTGTGTTGTGCTGCTATGGCCAATAGAGTCCTTACAGTGTCTAATCTTGCTATTGGAGCAAAATTTTCACCATAATCAGTACCTGGTTGTTGTGAGAATCCTTTGGCAACAAGCCTTGCCTTGTGCTTTTCAATCTTCCCTTTTTCATTGAGTTTAGTTTTGTAAACCCACTTGACACCAATACTCTTTTTGTGAGTTGGAAAATCAACAAGATCCCATGTCTTGTTCTTCTCAATGGATTCAATTTCTTGGTTCATGGATTGAACCCAATGTGGCTCCTTAGCTGCTTCCTTAAAAGATGTAGGTTGACATGACATTAAAGCAAAAAGGTTGTGTTGTTCAAAGTCATCCAACTGCTGATGAATTTCTCTCAAACTTCTAGTTCTCTGATTTTGTGGTTCAGAGAATGATTCTCTGCTGGAAGTTGAGGTATCCTGTGAGTGTTCAGGTTGTCTTTGTATTTGCAATCTTGGAAGAATAGTTTGAGGTACTTGCTGTCCTGAAATTTCTGCATTTTCAGAACTTGGTAGCAATAGATTTTGACTGTCCATTTGTTGATTTTCTGAATCATTCCAGAATTGATTTTCCAGATATTTTACATCTCTGCTGAGAATTAATTTGTTGGTGATTGGATTGTAAAGCCTATAAGCTTTAGATGTTTAACTATATCTAGTGAAAATACATTTCTCACTTCTGTCATCAAGTTTCTTCCTTAATTCTGAAGGTATGTGAGCATATGCTATGCATCCAAATGTCCTTAGATGCGCTACATTTAGCTTTGTCCCACTCCATGCTTCTTGGGGAACTTTCATCTTTAGACTTGTGGTTGGCGATCTATTCAAAAGATGAACTGAGCATGCTACTGCTTCAACCCAAAAAGTATTTGACAAACTTTTCTCTTTGAGAAGTGTTCTTGTCATATTCATTATTGTCTGATTTTTCCTTTCAGCCACTCCATTCTACTGTGGAGTATACCTTGTTGTTGCTTGCATGATGATGCCTTGAGATTTGTAGAAATTTGCAAATTCTCTGGATTTGTATTCTCCTTCTCCATCTGACATGAGTGCTTTTATATATTTTCCACTCTGTTTTTCATCTTCTGTTTTGAATTCTTTGAATTTTGCAAAAGTTTCAGACTTGTGTCTGAGAAAATAGATCCATATTTTTCTGCTGAAATCATCAATAAACGTTAGAAAGTAAAAACTACCACCTATTGACTCTGTTTGCATTGGTCCACATAGGTCAATGTGAACAAGTTCAAGATGTTGTTTGGCTTGGTTTGATGACTGTGGAAAACTAGTTCTCTTATGTTTTCCAAGTATGCATGACTCACATGGGGGAATTTTCTCTTTAAATATAGGAAGTCCTTTGACCACGGAGTTCTTCTGAAGAAGACTTAGACTCTGGAATGGTAGATGTCCAAATCTAGTATACCAAACCATTGTTTCATTCAAGGTTGATGCACTCTGTGCATAAGGTTGACTCAGATTTGCAGTTCTGAGGGTAAGGGGAAACATCCTATTTGGAGTCATATCGATTTCAGAAATTAATTTTTTGTTGGGTTTTTTATCATAAATTTTGCAAGATGCTCCCTCAAAAAGTACCTTATAGCCTTTTTCAATGAGCTATCCTACACTTAACAAATTATGTTTCAGATCTGGAACATGATAGACATTGTTTATGTCTTTCTTTACATTCTGTTTAGTAAGANCTTTTCCTTGAACTTTAACTAAATAATCATTTCCAAGTGTAATATCAGATGAGATTGAAGAATCAATGCATGAAAGTAAATCTTTGTTACCTGTCATGTGATTGTTGCATCCACTGTCCAGCAACCAGAGATCTTTAGGTTGTTCTTCAGTCTTTTGGCATGAGAGAAACATACCTCCTGAGTTTTCTCCCGTGTGATTTGATACATGTGCTCTGCCAGAGAGTTGATCTGCTTGCTTCTTCCTACATTCAGATTCATAGTGCCCATACTTTTTGCAATAATAGCATTGTATGCTTGATTTGTCATTTGACCTTCTCCCTCTGCCTCTTTGAGGCTGGAAATTCTGATGTTGATTTTGTTGTTGTTGTCTTTGACCTTGGAAATTTTGATTTGGATATTGTTGTCTGTTACCTCCACTAGAGTGAGGGTTACTTTGATTGTTCCCTCTTCCTTGGTGACCTCAGTTTCTTCCTCTACCTCTCCCTCTGCTGAAGGAGAATTGAGTTTTGAAGGCATTCAAGATTGACTCATCTGTAAGATGCAGTCTGGTCTCATGTGTCACCAGAGAACCAATTAGTTCATCTATTGAAAAACTTGATAGATCCTTGGATTCAAGGATTGCTGTTACTACCATTTCAAATTTCTTGGGTAAACTTTTGAGGAATTTTTCAACAATTCTTTGATCAGTGATGGCTTTGCCAGTCAATCTGATCTGGTTCACAATGCCCATGACTCTGGTCATGAACTGATCCACATTTTCAGACTATGTCATTCTTAAAGTCTCGAATTGTGTCCTCAAGGTCTGCAGTTTAACTGTTTTGACCCTGTCATTTCCTTGATAGGAAGATTTGAGGATGTCCCAGGCCTGTTTTGAAGTACTAGTGCCTGTGATTTTTGAAAAAATTGAGTCATCCACAGAGTTTTGAATCCAAAATTTATCTTTATTCTCTTTGTTCCTCAGTGTTGCCTGAGTAATTCTCTGCGGATTTGTCATGGCAGTAAGGACGACTGGATCTGGTTCCACATATCCAAGATCCACTGGATCCCAGCACTCTTGTGCTAGAAAGAAGGATCTCATCCAAAGAGACCAAAAGTCATAATTCTTTCCCAAAAGAATCGGACCCTGAGTTGGTCCTAAATTGCTAGATGACGCCATAAAAAAAATTTGCAGAAAAAATAGAGGGAAATTTCGTATTTACCTCCGATCGCCAAAATGTCGATTTGTCGATGGCCGAAAAGAGCTTATTGGCCTTGATTTTGGCCTTAGTCACCGTGCAATGTGACCACGCACCTTACTATTAAAGCGCTATGGGATTTTCCGGTTTTTCGCCTTTCAATTTGCCGAAATGTGAAATTTGCCTTTGGACTATTCAACGGTCCAAATCTTGCTGTGATCTGACGGTCCAGATCTTATCGGGATATCGTGAATAGGGACTTTGTGAACCCTGATGTCGAGATCTTCTGACTCCTCGATTCCCCGATCTTCGATTTACCGATGGTGCTTTCCTTTTGGGACTTTCCCGATTTCTTTGATCTCTGCCACGCGTCCCAATAGATGGACAGCTCAAGTCTGCTTTGGGGGTTTCACCGTGGATATTCTCGATCCCTCATTTTGACGAGATGACATCAGCTGGGCCCCAAAATGGAGCTTTCCTCCTTTCAGGATTTCAGACTTCGCAGTTCCGAAATGCTCGTGTTTCTTGTCCTCAGGATTCGTGAAACGCCAAATCCCGATGTGCCGATGGCCCTTTCCTTTTCGGGACTTTTCTCGAGTCCTCAGATTTATGCCACGCATCCCCTCAAGATGGACGGTCCTCGTCGTTTCGTGATTTCACGACTTGCGACTCCAAAGTTTCTATCAACTTGAAAACCCTGGTTGCCAAAATGCCGACGATTTCCTCGATGTTCACCACGTGTCCGATCAAATGGACGGCTGAGATCTTATCGTTATTTCGTGAATCACAATTTCGCAAGTTTAGAACTCTTGTTACGACGGTCTTTCAAAACTGCAAACTCTAATATGTCGATTTGATGGCACTTGTATCTGCTTCCACCTGTCCTCTGAGATGGACGACTCACAAGTCCTCTCGGGATTTCGCGATATCGCCTATCGGAGTTTTTGGAGTGCAATCACCTTTGTGCGTCCAACTCCCGATTATCGATTTTTCGATGGGATAAGATCAATGGCTCACTATCTTTCACAATCCAATGGTCCAGAAGAAATCAGAATTTCATGATTCGTGAATTCTCATGACAGTATTCTGACCTTTACACCTTGCGAGTCAGCGAAATGTCGAGATCTCGCCATGTGTTTCTGGATGGACGGTCCAGATGATGTCGTGACTTCACAAGTCAAAATTCTCCTTGTGTGCTCCAAAGGATTAAACCTCGTGCACTTTCTCGCTGATCCAACAGATGTCGGTCCTTTGCACTAGATCTTACGGCTGAAACTCTTTCACCTTTTCCGCGCTCTCCTCGTCCCTTATGAACTGGTTTCCCACTCTGGATCCGTTCGCAGGATGAATCTTATGGATGCAATGGCTATTATTTGCATGTTTGATGCAATCTTTGCTGCATTTGAAGGAATTTTCTCCTGCGGAAGAAAAAAATTGTGAATCTTTTAAAGATTTGAAAGAATTTCACGAGTTCTCTGTTCACTGCTACAATCTTTGATAGATTTGAAGAATACCTGCAATTCTTTAAACGCTTCTTCTTTCTTTAACAATCTTCCATGAACTGAAAAAATGTCCTTGAAATCTTCACTGTTTCTTCTTCTGCACTCTTCTTCCTCGATATTTCGAGCATTGTACACTCTGTGACCTTGCGTGAGCTTCTTATGGTGATCTTTTGAATGTAAGACGGTCTACTTCCTCGTGGAAGTTTCCTACGAGGATCTTTCGAGAGTATGACAAACAACTCTCCAAGCTTTGTGAAAAGTCTGTGTCAAATTGCTCTCAAGATCTGTGAAGCTCTACGCTGTGAGGATCGTGTTGCTCTCCAGATTGTGTGAAGAGGCTTACTGCTGAAGCTCTGATACCATGATAAATTGTGAAGCAAGAAATGCAGAGAGAAAGAATAGAATAGAAAACACTATATTAGAATGTAAGAAGAACTGAAGAGATTCAAAAGAGATTACAATGCAATGGGAAATAGCTGAGCTAAATAGACTCAAGCAAAACAAGAATAGAAAGTACAGCTGGCCAGGACAGCTGGCAGTGTACTGTCAGACTGTTGAGGTTACATTATATTTAACATAATCTACTTCATGTCAAACATTGTAACTTTTCCTTTATTGTATTCACTACAATCTACCTTCATTCCTACTGCTACAACGTGAAGGTTTCCTATGTCCATACACCATAATCCCTTAGATAAACCAATAAAAAGGCTCAAACCTGTTGTAAATTTCTATAGAACCGGCAAGAGTTCCCTGAGCAACATGATTCTAGATAGTGTCAAGTATATATTTCTCATGACTAGCTTCTAAATGGCATCTTGCTCCAGTGATCATATCCATTTTTTTCGACACATTACTCATTCCTCAAGGTGAAGTGGTTGCCTTCACTAGTTGAGAACCCTCTTGGTTCCATTGTTTATTTTTATTGGTGTGGACTGATTGTACTCCTGGTGCATCATGATTGTATTCTTGGTGCAGCAGCATTGTACTCTTGGTGCAATATCATTACCTTGCTACATGTGCATAAAGGAATAAGATAATGCATTATCTTGTATCAGCAAGTGCATATTCCTTTGGGGCTTCCAGTACTCAAATTTTTGTACAGCATAGAGGCAATAAGAGAAGACACGAAAAGAAGAAGCTCAGAGGAAAGGGAGTTGGCATAATCTCCATCAAAGATCCGATCTTCATTGTCCCTATTGTAGAAAGAATGGGTCACGTGAATCAACTGAATGCAAAGTTCCATGGGAGAAGATCAAAGAAGACAGAGGTAAAACCTTAGAACCAACGGAAGGTAAAGCACATGCTCACTATGTTGTTTCCCATTGCAATATAGGAGTAGTTGAAGAATTGTTTAACACTTCATTTTCTTCTTGGGGAGATGCATGGCTTCTTGACTCGCGTGCAACCCCCCACATGACATTTCGAAGAGACTTATTCGAAGACTTTGATGACAATGTAGATGGCGTAGTGTCCTTTGCAAATAGATCAAGTCTCAAGCCTTCGGGAATGGGCACCATCAGGCTTAACTTGTCTGGACTCTTAGATTTTCTTCTGCACAATGTACTCTATATTCCTAAGCTATAGAGGAGCTTGTTGTCCCTTATGTACATCCAATAGCAAGGCCACTATGTTCATATGTTCGGTGGAAAAGTCGAAATGCGAAAGGATTTTGATAATATGTTTGTTATGACCATAATGGAAGATGGAAGATTGTTGAAGTTGAAAGGGACATCTACCCATACACAAATTGTTACATACCTCTCTCATCACGACGCAGGTATAATTCCATCTAGTCTTTTGTGGCATGCTATATTTGTCCATATTAATTATGACAATATTTGTTTGTTGAGAAATAATGGTGTTTCTAGCTTGCCTACAATTCTTAGGAAATTGAAGCAATGTGATGCTTGTTGTTGGGTTATGAAAAAGGTACAAATATCCTCCTTATTCCAATAGTTTGTGATACAATCTTGAGTGAATTTTTTGTTAATTAGGGATAAATAGGATAGAAAATGATTAATATGCCTTCTAGTGATATTATTGAATTCATGTTGAATAGATTCTAAAATACGGTTGGAATTGTTTGATTTTGTTACAAGATTGGTTAAATATTGTCAAAACCGAAATAGCAAAGGAAATATTGAAGATGCATGAGCCATTGGAGGTTAAGGACTTTTGGTGCAAAAACAATTTTAAAGATGATTTGGTTTTCTATATTGTAACTTTATAATAGTAAAGCAATCCTGAGGATCTATTACCCTCTATATATACAATAATCTGAGTAAATCAAGCCATCCTGGGGATCTTGAAATACAATCTAAGAATTGCATTCAAGTATTCAGACTCAGAGTTACTTTGCACAAACCATTTTTGTGAATGATGTACCTGCTATGAAGTTAATAAAAGATTTGATCGTTTTCACCATTTCTATATACTGCGTTTCTAGTAGTAGTGCTTCTAAGGACCAAGGGCCCAGTCTAAAGGAGCTATTGTTTCAGTTTTAATTGTATCAGTTTGATTTATGTTTTATGATTCAATTCTCTTTCACAATAGTTAGGACGAATGCATAAGGGTGTTAATGATTTCATATGGTTTGCATACAGAAGGTAGATATTTCTCTTGAGTGTTAATGATTGTTGATTCCAATTTCCATTACTGTAGTTTTATGCTTGACAGTTTCTCACATTTTTATATGCGTTGTTCCTTTTACTTAAGATTCGCATTTGTTGTTCCTTTCAAATAGGTTACAATTGTCATTCCTTTTAGTTAAAGTTACAATTTTTGTTCTTTTTCGTTTATTTTGTTGTTCCTTATGATTAGATTACAATGGCAGTTTATTTCCATTAGAATAATTCGTTATTTCCTTTCCAACAATTTGATTCCTAGTTAATAGTTAATTATGCAAGTCTTTACTCAAATTCATTCATTGCTTTTCAGTTAAATGAATTTAGCAGGTTAGCTAGTTCCTTTTCATTTACAGCATGTTAGCAATTAGATTTCAATTCTGTTAAGTAAGATCTTAATCTTAGAATCTTTAAATGAACATTTGAGGAACTTGATTGTGGATAAACTCAGGTTTGCTTTAGCTATGTGATTTTAGCCTCTACAAGCTATCTGCATAGACTTTGTTGATGTTCTTGAGATAAAAGACGAATCCTCGGGTTGATAAATTAATGTTAAACTAAGGTTGTTTTTAGGACATCTTTAGACACCAACATTTTGGCGTCGTTGTCGGGGAGAATGTCAAAGGTAGCATAGATTGTGCCTCTAGAGGATGAGGTATTGAAGACGAAAGGTAAGAACCTACGCAGCCAATAAGTAAGATGCTTATGCCAACGCCTACCTCCAGCTGACGCATTAAGAGGTTGCATAGGTGTTTTCTTTCTTGAATTTTTTTTTGCGTGAATGTGTATGACTAAGAAGAAATATCTTGAAAAACCAAAACCCTGACCAAAAATTACCAAAGCCCAGGGACCAGTGCTCCCTGGGAGAAGCACTTTCATAGACGAAATCATCCGAAAAGCCAAATCTCAAGCTTCGGTTGGACCTAGGAAAGGATCTAACTAAATCCCTCAGGTAGTAGTCTCACCAACTACAGCCCACGCTAAGATTCACAGCAAATCTGAAGGGACTAAGCAAAGCTTTCAGAGAACAGATCTTCCACCTCTCACCCCTTTAGAAGAGGGAAACTCTCATAATCTAGAGGAAGGAGAAGGAGAAACCAGGGTTGCCAAGGCAGATCCATCACCACCCCATGATCCTGAATCTCCTACAAAAGAAGAAGGTATACCTGAAATCCCAGATAAAGGGAGTGCAATCAAATCCCCTAGAGGGTCAGATAATCAAACACCTCGAATAAAATACCTGGATCAAGAAATCCCTGAATATTTCTGGTACATTTTCGAGCAAATGGCACAACCAAATCAACAATGTCCCCAGACTTCCACATTGGAATATCCGATAGTTGATCCAATTGTCAATGCCCCCATGAATGCAATCCCCCTACAAAACCTACCAACCTTCCATGGATTGATCGCAGAAGACCCAGATGCATTCTTATTTGAATTTGATGTCCTATGTAGAGGGTATGATTACACCTCTGAACCCCAAAAATTAAAATTGTTCCCCTCCACTTTGAAAGGAGCATCTTGACGTTGGTTTATGGGATTAGGGAGTAGAACTATAAACTTATGGGATGAGATGAAATAGGCCTTCTTGACAAAATATTAGGATTATTGTAGAACCAAAGACCTGAAAGATGAAATCTTTCAAATGAATGCAAAAGAAAATGAATCATTAGAAAAATATGTTGAGAGATTTCAGTATAATTTACAAAGATCACCCTATGGTACATTACCAAGTGAAGTACTTGAGGCAACTTTGATTAAGGGTATGAAAGATGAATGGGTAGAAACATTGAATCTTATTGGAAAGGGTGACATTTATAAGGAAAATTATGATAACATCATTCAATTGGGTATCAAGTGCTCACGAGGAAGCACACAGACCAGATCAAGAATGCGGACTTCCCTCACCAGAAGTAGGAATACTATCAGTGAGGGTGTTACGTGAGCTGAAGTTGGTAATCTCTTAGAAAATTTCAAAACATATATTATGAGCACGCTGACTACACAATTGGATGTATTGCAGGCCAAAAAGAAAAAAATAGAAGAAGAACAAACTTTGGCCATATTTTTCCATAGATGCAGAAGAAAACATGGTCCAAGGGATTTCCCTTTGGATGTGGTTCGGGTTTGCGCTATCTGCACCAAGGATCACAATGCGGAACAATGCCCATTGCTCCCTGGACTGAAAGTTGTCTTTAGAGAAGCGAAAGAAGAAACAGAGCCAT
The DNA here is from genome assembly GCA_032191745.1 of Picea mariana. Classification (NCBI taxonomy): domain Eukaryota; kingdom Viridiplantae; phylum Streptophyta; class Pinopsida; order Pinales; family Pinaceae; genus Picea; species Picea mariana. The sequence goes on from JASDQU011401015.1 coordinate 28,648, forward strand.
TATATCTGATGGCTCAGTGTCATCAATGGTAGAACCGACCTCCAAATACACTACAAGACCCTTCCTCTCTCTTTCTCGGACAGTATAATCAGTAACAAAGTTTTTGTAACGCATGGCAGGGCTAGCAGTTTACTAATTAGAAATGGCATCCCCACCAATACCCACCTACAAATCCCACTTGGCCAAACCAGTCTGCTGCAAATCATGTCTGGAAGAATCAACCAACTGCAAACTCTACCTGGCCTAACTCACAATATCCCACCTCACCCTAGCAAAATACAAATAACCCCTACCCTTCACAGTGGCCCAATACGACTGCCCCAAACCCAAATTGGAACCAGAATTGGTAGCACCCCATGGGGATAAACAATCAACCCATGGGGACAGCCCCTCAAACCCAACCCACGTTGCAAGCTCCACTCCAACTACCCAAAAACCCTCAAACGTAATTGGGCCCCCAATTACCAGCCCAACCTCACCCAAACCCTAATAATAGACTGGCTCAGTTCGTCTAGATTATGGAGAACGGGGAAGGGAAAACCAACTCGGTAGGGTGCAATGAACTCTGGTTGAGATCGGGGCATATAATATCTCCTGAATAAAATAATGTTTCTCAAGAGCAGGAGAATGAAAAACAACCAACAATAACACCCTCGATTGTGGTAATAACAAAAGAAATCGAGTGGGGGGGAAACATAGTCAAATCACAGGATCCTGATAAGGATGCAACTCCTTCCCCTCCGTTCCCCGAAAGATTGATGATAGAAAAACCTGTCGAATATCCCAACTTTGAAATTGTAGGGGAACTCAAGAATCTATATGTCAAGATTCCACTCCTGCAATCTCTACAAGATATTCCAATATACGCGAAAACAATCAAGGAACTATGTGGAAGGAAGCCTGTTGGGAAGATCAAAAATTCATCATCGACAGTTCGCATAGTAGGAGCCTTGTCTGATCTAATTCTTGGTAGAAAATAACCAGTCAAATATGTAGATCCAGGGAATCCCATAGTAACAGTTCAGATCCAGGGTTGTTCTTTTCCAAATACACTAGTTGATTTGGGAGCGGCCATCAACATCCTGACTATGGAAACTTGCAATACCCTAGGTTTTGACTCCTTCAAACCCACCCCAATTATGTTACAATTGGAAAATTGATCAGTGGTTTGACCAGTTGGCACATTACATGATATAGCCATCTCTGTCGACTCTTAGGAGTATCCGACGGATTTTCTCATCATCAACCCAAGAAGTGTACTTGAAGGGCATCCATTGATACTGGGTAGACCATGGCTTGCAACAGCATATGTGTACATAGGATGTCAAATGGGTAATATGAAAATTGCTAGAAGAGGTGTCATAAAGAATCTCATCTTATATCCTCCTGCCAAGCCAAGCCCAACTTTCATATATCCACAATTGCGACCACCACGATATCCAGAAAAGGATTTACGAGCCCCTCTCACACTGGAAGAAGCCCTCAGACTTAAAAACCAGATGGAGGATGATGTAATCAGTGGGTTTATTAATAGCCCAGCCACTATGAGTAACCCAACCTGCCAGATGCTCCATGTTGTTCTAGACTATGAAGCACAGGGAGACCCGCTGGAAGATTTAATGGAACAACAAATTCCAACTATAGTTTTTCATAACAGAAAACCCATAGAGATTGCACTAGGGAGGTCTCTGAACATCAATGCCAATTTAGATGAACAACAGCAACAAAAGCTAATTCAAGTCCTCTCCAAATACCAGCAATCTTTTGCATGGGAGTATCCTGATATGAAAGATATTGATCCACAACTCTACACACATCACATTTATATTGAGAAAGACGCTCAACCTATCCGACAGGCGCAAAGAAAACTGAATCCCCATTTCAGGGATATTGTTAAGGAAGAATTACAAAATTTGTTGGATGTATATTTTATATACCCTATCTTAGATAGTCGGTGGGTTTCCCCATTAGTGTTCGTCCCAAAGAAAAATGGGAAATGGAAAATCTATGTTGACTACAGGGAACTTGACAAAGCCACTCAAAAGGATCATTTCCCCTTACCCTTCATCATTCAGGTCCTGGATACTATGGCAAGAAAGAAATTCTTTTCTTTCCTAGACGGTTTTAGTGGCTACAATCAGATCCAGATCGCCCCAGAAGATCAAGATAAAACTACATTCACCTGCCCCTGGGGTACCTTTGCATACAAAGTATTTCCCTTTGGACTATGTAACGCTCCAGCCACATTCCAAAGGGCCATCCTGAGCATATTCAGCGACTTGATCAGTGAAGGGCTTGAAGTCTACATGGATGACTTCACTCCTTATGGTGATGACTTCGACCAAGCACTGAATAATCTGGAGAAGGTACTGGAACGGTGCATTGCTACCCGGTTATGTTTAATCCATGAAAAATGTCACATGATGATGACAAAAGGTGTGGTACTAGGGAATTATATTTCTACAGACAGAATTAGAGTAGATCCAGCAAAAATAGAGGTAATACTTAATCTACCTACACCACACACACAAACAGAGGTACGTAGTTTCCTTGGTGCTTCTGGATACTATCGTAGATTTATGGAAAATTTTGCAAGAACCATTGCACCTTTACATGCTTTGACTGGTAATGTGGAGTTTCAATGGTCTGACAAGTTTGATGTGGCATTTGCAGAACTCAAGAAGTTGATATCGACGGCACTGGTGTTGAGGGGACCAAATTGGAAAATACCATTTCACATCTCCACTGATGCATCAGATATTGCCATAGGCGCCATCCTTGGACAGGAAGAAGATAAGAAACCTTACGCTATTTATTTCATTAGCAAGAATCTTACTCCAGTTGAACTTAACTATACAGTAACCAAAAAATAATTTTTAGTTGTTATACACACCATCAATAAAAAAATTCATTATATAACAGGCTATCCTGTTATTCTATATATTGATCATTCTACTATTAGATATCTAGCTAATAAACCAATCACTAATGGATAGGTCACTCGGTGGTTATTACTCTTGCAGGAATTTGACATCACCATCAAAGATCGACCCAGAAGAGAAAATATTGTCGCAGACTTCCTATCCCGCATACCCAAAACAAATGACTCATTAACAGTTGAAGATCAATTTCCAGATGAGCATCTATTTTCCATTACCACAAAGCCACCTTGGTACACTGATGTGGCAACTTATCTGGCAGCGGGAAGATTACTGGCACATCTATCATCAAGGGAAAGAAAACTAATCGTCCAGTGTAGCGCACGATTCACTTGGATCAGCGGATATCTCTTCCACACATAAGTTGATGTCCAAATCCGCAGATGCGTATGAGATGACGAAATCTATGACATACTAAAGGCAGGACATGACGAACCCTGTGGTTGGAATTTTGCAGACCGCGGGACTGGACAAAATTTTTTACATATGGGTTACTATTGGGCCTCAATATTCAGAGATGCAAATAAATACGTCCAGACCTACGACAGCTGTCAACGGATGGGAAAACCAGGTCAGGTTGATAAAATTCCCTTGAAAGCACAAATAGTCACAGAACCATTTGAAAGATGGGCACTAGACTTCGTTGGCCCCTTCAATCCAAAGTCAAATCATAAGGCCTATATTCTAGTGGCTACGGACTACATGACTAAATGGGTAGAGGCAGAAGCCCTACCAAATGCAACAGAAGAGGTAGTCATCAAATTTCTTTTCAAATTATTTGTACGCTATGGACTACCCAAGGAAGTAATCACTGATAGGGGGTCACAATTTACAGCTCATAGAATCACCACCACCCTGGAAATTATCATATTAGTCATATATTTACTTCCTCATATCACCCACGGGAAAACGGGCAAGTAGAAAGCACAAATAAGGTCCTGGAGGCAATCCTGACAAAGACTGTCTCAACAAACCGACAGAATTTGGCTACTAAGCTTCCAAATGCCTTATGGGCTTTTCATACAACATGGCATAACACCACTGGCTACTCTCCTTATCACCTGGTCTATGGTAAAAAACCCATATTCCCAATCAAGTTTGAGATTAAGACCCTAAGGATGGCCCAGGAAATTGGAATGGAATTGACAACGGCACATAAACAGTCCCTTTGGTAACTCAATGAATTGGATGAATCACGCCTATCTGTTGTGGAGCGCACAGTTGTTATTCAGAAACAGAGAGCGACCTAGCATGAAAAGCATATCAAGAATAAATCATTCAAGAAGGGTGACTGGGTGCATCTCTATGACTCCAGATTTCATGATTTTCTAGGAAAATTATAGACACGGTGGCTGGGACCATATGAAATTGAAGAAGTCCATGATAATGACACGATCACTTTAAGCACCATCAATGGGTTTGGATCCCCATTTTTGGTTAATGGGCACCGGCTATGACTTTACCATCATCCACCTTCAAAAAATTCTTTCTACCAGGAAGTAATTAAGGATCCTACCATTCAAATTTTGGCTAGCTGGGAAGGTAACCCAGCCACCCCAACTCCATAAATGATGAATTTTTTTGACACTGTACATACTATATATAGTTTTCATTAAGTATTAGTTTTTCTTTTTCTTTTCATTTTTTTTGAGAAATAGGGAGGATAATTGTAATCAACAAAATTAGCAGTCTTTTATGTTCCGCACTCTTGCTTTATCCTATCAAGCGGACCCAGTCTTTCACGGAAATGAATATGTCATGCTCTGCAGCAATAATAGGACAACCATAATGAACTCATGACATCAACAAACCATCCCATACTCGATTCTGAAATAAACTGACCCATAATAATTGAATGAATTTAGTTGATGACCAATCAACCTTAGATTCAACAATAGAAAAAATATTTCCATGGGTAAGTTTCCAAAAATTATCCATTGAGATGGTTAAAAATTAACAAATGTTGTTTATTTTGAAAGAAACAACTATTTTTCCTTCGCACGATTGTTGTTCATTTGAAAGGAACAACTATTGTTCCTTCGCGCGATTGTTGTTCATTTGAAAGGAACAACTATTGTTCCTTCGCGCGATTTTTGTTCAATTGAAAGGAACAATTGTTGTTACTTCTCGCGACTGCTATTCCTTCTCGCGACTGTTGTCCCTTCTCACAACTTTTTGTTCCTTTAAAAGGAGCAGCTATTGCTCCTTCTGTGTTCTTCCTTATTGTTGTTCCTTTCTATCATTGTTGTTCAAACGCTAGTCATTCCTTTGGGGTACGCCTTTCATCAAATAATTTTCACTAGCATTACTTCTATTTATCATGGTAATGATCTGTCATTATTTTGCGGACTATCTCTCATACCTTATCAAATTGTTTTTTTTTATTAATCTCTTCGAAATATTTTAAATCTTGTTCATAACATGTAACCACCATAATTTGTTTCCTTTCCCTATATACATACAAATATACTTGAATGATAATTCGCCTCATATTATAATAAGCAGTCTTAAGAACACTTTTGCTTAGCATCCTTACACTTCTTTACGCCATCCCTTACTCTTAAGGAGTAGATGAGCCTCCCTTAATAGATCCCTTCTAAAAATAATAATAATAATAAATAAATAAATACAACTAATAAACTTCTCCCACAAAGAATAGGGGGTTTCATCACGAGCCAACCTACCTCGATCATAGGATAATAACCTAAGTGACATTCCCACTATGGATACCACACTAGGGCAATGGTCTTTTTGACATTTTGTGTCAAAGGACAAGAGGTCTCATCACGATCCGACTTGTTCGCTTAAGTTACAATCTAGTGAGTGGAATTATCATCATCTGGCTACCAAACCAAGATAGTGGTCTTCTCGGGAAAAGATGATTCAAATATTTATAAAGGATATAGGCTCATCTATGGGTTAAAAGGCAACCCTGACGAGGCTATGGACGTCTGCTGGTAGCAGTGTCTCTGCCTGTGGTATTGAAGTTTATCTTAAAAAACACCAAGTTTTTGTGTGTCTCTAGATTTCCTTTACTCAATAACAGGGCTATCATTTTGGCTATATTTAATAAATTCGGGAAAAGCAACAACATTATGATATGAGGAATATTTTTAAATGAATAGGTTTAATTTATTTGGCTTATTTATCCTTAAATTATTTCGGAGTATAGGTATAGTTAATTCGAATTTCCGCGAAAGAAGACTATCGTTTAAATGATTATTGTTACTATGCTTTTTGAAAAGAAATTGTATATGATTGGTCCCCATCGGCGACAGTGAAATTATTACCTCTCACCAGGAATACCTACACTCATTAATTTCACCAACGTTGACGGTCGAGGTCAACCTCTACCATAATGATGGGAGTGGACGTTTGGCACGTTTTTCGATAAGATTGTAATGATTGTAATAAATGTAAAACACACATTTTTATACACTCGTCGTCTCTGATATTTTCTATTTTTGGTAATATTTTCCCCAAATTTGGTCTAACCAAGTATTCAGCCAGGAACTATAATCATTCTCATTTTCTTACAGAACGATGGGTAGCCGAAGTGTGCACAGGGAACCAACTTTACTACAGGTAACAGAGTAGGCTAGAGAAATTCTACAGTGCCAGGGGTGGACGGATTATTTCAACTGATTGCAAGGCTATGATACGAACATCACGCTCGAATTCTTTCAAAATTTACAGGGAGAAATATCCATGGTTTGATATATACAAATTCCAGTTACTCTGGAAATCGTAGCAGAGGTTAGAGGTCTCCCTAACTCAGGCATTCAGTGGACGGGAAGATATACAGTGCTCAAAGAAGTTGTAGAATTGTTCATAGACCGTGGCAAGGAATTGGATAAAAAAGGAAAGGGGCTTAACCCCAACACTCTTAGTGAACCATGGAAATAACTGGCAGGAGTAATTCAGAGGTACATCACCTATGATGGGCGATATGATGTAATCTGACCACGCCACCTCAAACTGCTAGCGGCACTCAAACAAAGGTTAGTAATCAATCTATCTTTTTTTCTAAATGCCATGTTACATGAGGTTGTCTTCAGAACACAGAAGTCCAAGGATCCTATTACTCTTATCAGCCACCATGGATTAGTTAAACTGATAGTAAGTAAGGCCCTGACTCAAACACAATTAACATGGGGGGATCTTACTGGGACCAATAGACCTCTGAAACTAGAACAACCTGAATTATACCATGAAAATCCATCACAAGAAATTGAAGAGATACAGGAAGGGGATACCACTACCCAAACAGAAGTTCCACCTCCTCAACTCGAATAGACCTCTGCAACTGGAACAACCTGAATTATACCATGAAAATCCATCACAAGAAATTGAAGAGATACAGGAAGGGGATACCACTACCCAAACAAAAGTTCCACCTCCTCAACTCAAAGTAGAGGCAGACCCTGTCCAAATTACAAAGGTTCAGACCTCACAGACAGACGTTCAGACCTCACAGACAGAGGCTCAGACCCCACAAGTAGGGTCACTAACTAGAAAGAGAAAAAGAGAAATAGTTTCTCCTAAATCCCCCATTGAGAGAACGAGGAGAAGAAGATGGACACAAAACCCTGAAGAAATACAGGACACAACAAAACAACCTGAAGAAATTCAGAACATAACAGAGCATCCCTTACAAGAAAATTCCTAGGGTATTGAGCATATAGAATAAACTTCACAAGGAAACAGTCAAGAAGACACCCAGCCAGCATCAGAGCATATGAAAAAACAATTTTTGAAAAGATATGAGGAAGAAACAGCTCAGGTTTTAGGGAGCTTAGGAGCCTCAATTGACAGAGATAAATCAAAAGAATACCAAGAACGAGCCTCTTCTTCAAATCCTGCTGAAAATTTCCCTGATGTCGAAATGTCATTTCTTGAGGACACAGCACATGAAGAACCACATCCTGAGGCACAAATCCATCTTGAAAAGATAGAACACTTGGAAGGAATAGAAGAATAGATACCTGCCGATCATAATGAGGAATACCTTGAGACTCCTCACAAACAGAAAGCAGGAAAAAGCCATAAGAGAATTAGAAAGCTGAAAAAGGAGAACAAGTTGTTAAAGAGAAAGGTTAAAAAAGTTGAAGCATTAAAAATGAAGGTTGGAAAACTCAGAGAAATTATTAAAGAATTGAGGAAGCAACTAGAACAAGAAGATAAGGCCCACCAAAGAAAGAAAAACAAAAGGTCCAGAGTGCAGGGAAGAAACCCTCTTCCTAAAAGAGTAGTCACTACAAGATCAATGGGAACACAGACAGACCCTGAAGAGATAACAATAGAGGATGCAATAGCTCAGAATGAGGAGGTAATTCCTTCAGAAACTGTTGATGTTGAGGTACAGACAGATACCCTAGTCTCAGAGTAAATTCCCCAATCCCTTGAGCAAGATCCCACCATTAAGATATTGGAGGAAGAATTGATACACTCCCAACAAAGCTTGATTCAAAGTATGAATGAATTGATGACTATGGCAGAACATCTAGCATTTCAATCTCAGGAACAGAATGTTACCATTGATAGACTGGAAACAAAGATTATACAAGCCCAGCAAGCATTAACTCAATCTAGAGATGAGATGGGCACTATAGAATAATATCAAGCAGCTCAGTCTCGGGAACATGATGTTGTTATTGGTAGGCTAAAGGCAGAGCTGGTACAAGCCCAGCAAGCCTTAACTCAATCCAGAGAAGAAATGATCACTAGGGCTGAACATCAAAAGGTTGTTAAACAACTGAAGGATATGTCAGGAACAGAAAGTGAAACATATGTTGAGCTCACCAAAGCCCAAGAAAAGATTAAGAAAATGCAAAGTCGATTTGAAAAATATTTGGAGCAAATCAAGGAGATTTGTAATGTTTACTCTAATGTAATCAACTGTAGAGCCCCTACCACCAATTATACCCTATTCTTGTTGGAATGTTACCTATTGTTAAGGGTAAAAGCCATCAGAGTAGGTAAGTCGATTACATTTTCCACTGTCCCTGAGTTCATTTCATGTTTTAGAGAGCAGGAAGAAAAGGTACAGTATTTTCTATGTGAATTATACTTCCATAATTTCATTTTGGAAGATGACAGGAAAAATAACCCTGGTCCCTTTATTGGAGACATTCAGTTCCAAGCATTCATGTCCTTTACTAAGAACCAAGTTATATGGGGCAAGGCTCACAAGAATTTTATAAAGAGGGAAACAGGGTTAGATCTATGGATCAGAGGAGAGTCCCTAAAGTCCTTTCTAGCCATTATGCGACATAGAACCTTTATGAAAAGGGGGCGGGGGTCAGAGATTCTCTAGCCCCCATCAATTGACAAGTTATCTATTCAAGCATCATATACTTTAGAGAACTCAAAGAAAAATCTCTTGCTGCTTCTAAAGTGAGATGGGATGCATCCTCCAATGAAGTCAAAATTAGGGAGCCCTTCAGGTTCAGGAATTTTTTGCAGCTACCTACAGAGTGGAAAGGTATTCTAGACTGCTCCTGGTGTAAGGACCTGCTTGGATTGGGTCAAGTATAATTCCCCTATCCTCTAGTTTCCTCCAGAAAGTTACCAGAAGGATTATCAAATTAACAATAAAAGGGAGGATGTTGCTTTTGAAGAGCTCAAAAGAAGTAATGGGTTCAGGAGACCTGGAGAACTAACTTTCCCTCCTTACAGCATCACTTCTTTACATATAATATCTCAACTTTCATGAGGACATGAAAGAAGGTAAGTCAGGGGGTATGTTGTGTTATGTAAAAAGGTACAAATATCGTCCTTATTCCCATAGTTTGTGATACAATCTTGAGTGACTTTTCTGTTAATTAGGGATAAATAGGATAGAAAATGATTAATATGCTTTCTAGTGATATTATTGAAGTCATGTTGAATAGATTTTAAAATATGGTTGGAATTGTTTGATTTTGTTACAGGATTAGTTAAATATTGTCAAAACCGAAATAGCAAAGGAAATCTTGAAGATGTGTGAGCCATTGGAGGTTAAGGACTTTTGGCGCAAAAACAGTTTTAAAGATGATTCGGTTTTCTATATTGTAACTTTATAATAGTAAAGCAATCTTGGGGATCTTTCGATCCTCGGGATGGCTTGATTTACTCAGATTATTGTATATATAGAGGGTAATAGATCCTGAAATACAATCTAAGAATTGCGTTCAAGTATTTAGACTCAGAGTTACTCTGCACAAACTGTTTTTGTGAATGATGTACCAGATATGAAGTTAATAAAAGATTTGATCATTTTCACCATTTCTATATACTGAGTTTCTAGTAGCAGTGCTTCTAAGGACCAAGGGCCCAGTCTAAAGGAGCTACTGTTTCAATTGTAATTGTATCAGTTTGATTTCTGTTTTACGATTCAATTCTCTTTCACAATAGTTAGGACGAATGCATAAGCGTGTTAATGATTTCATCCAGTTTGCATACAGAAGGTAGATATTTCTCTTGAGTGTTAATGATTGTTGATTCCAATTTCCATTACTGTAGTTTTCTACTTGACAGTTCCTCACGTTTTCATACGCACTATTCATTTTACTGAAGATTCACATTTGTTGTTCCTTTCGAATAGGTTACAATTGATATTCCATTTAGTTAAAGTTACAATTGTTGTTCTTTTCCGTTTAGTGTGTTGTTCCTTACGATTAGATTACAATTGCAGTTTATTTCCATTAGAATAATTCGCTATTTCCTTTCCAACAATTCAATTCCTAGTTAATAGTTAATTTTGCAAGTCTTTACTCAGATTCAATCATTGCTTTTCAGTTAAATGAATTTAGCAGGTTAGCTAGTTCCTTTTTATTTACAGCATGTTAGCAATTAGATTTCAATTATGTTAAGTAAGATCTTAATCTTAGAATTTTTAAATGAATATTTGAGGAACTTGATTGTGGATAAACTCAGGTTTGTTTTAGCTACACAATTTTAGCCTCTACAAGCTATCTGCATAGACTTTGTTGATGTTCTTGAAATAAAAGATGAATCCTCGGTTTGATAAATTAATGTTAAACTAATGTTGTTTTTAGGACATATTTAGACACCAACACTTTTATCCTTGGAAAACACAACAAACAACCCTTTCATGATTCTACTTCCAGAGCATGTAGAAAAATTGAAATGATTCATTTTGATTTGTGCAACCCTGTGTCTATTCCTTTTGCAAATGGAAACAAACATATCATGACTTTTATTGATGATTATACCAATATGTGTTGGTTGTACTTGTTGAAAGATAAATAACAAGGTTTTGAAATTTTTAAAAAAATTTATGTATGGATTCAAAATGAAGCTCAGTCTCATTTTGAATCTCTTCGCATTCATAATGGAAGAGAATATACATCTAATGAATTTGAAAGATACCTTCACCAACATGGGATCAAACATCAAACCACAATTCCATACAATCCCCAACAAAACGGTGTGGACGAACGAATGAACAAGACACTGCTAAATATAATTCATTCCATGATGTTTATCAAGAATGTTAAATTGATGTTTTGGGTTGATGTAGTTCTACGTGCAGTTTATGTCAAAAACAGGTGTCCATCTCATGCTCTTAAAAGCAAGACTCCTTATGAAATGTGGTATGGCCACATTCATTCATTAAGGCATCTCAGGGTCTTTGGTTCCACCTGCTATGCCTTGATTCCTAAGGAGCAGAGAAGCTATCTTGATGCAAGGAGTCGGAACTACATCTTCTTAAGGTACTCAAATACCACCAAGGGGTATTGTCTTTATGATGAGACAAACAAGAAATTCATCCTTTCCAGAGATGTAATCTTTCTTGAAACCTCCAAGAAAGACAAAAAAATTGAGAGGCAACTTAGATCATCTAGACAGATTCACTCATGTAAATACATATCATGAATTTGATGATGAGATTCCACATCTTGAAGGGGGGGTCCATATCTTGGGTTTATCTCTAGAATCTCTTTTTGAAGCGCCATCTTCCCCTCATGAAGAAGTTATTACCACTTCATTAGAACTTGAAGCTCACTTAGATGATGTGATTGAGAGGATTGAAAAGATGAGGATTGATGATAATTCAACACCATATCAATCACCTGAGCAACCTAAACTATCTCAGAAAGGTCCACCAAAATGGCTCGCAAAAACACTTGAAAGTGTTCATCATGATGAGGTCAGAAAGAAAGGAACCAAAATGTCCTCAAGACAATATGGAGGTAATGTAGATAATTCAAACTCAGGTGATGTAGATGACATGGATATTTCATATGATTGTGAGTTGAATTTATCTACAAACCTTGAACCAACTTCCTTTGAAGAAGCCACTTCTCATGATGAATGGAAATAAGTCATGCAGAAGGAATATGATGCTCTCATCAAGAATGGGACATGGAAGTTGGTGGATCCTCCATTTGGAACCAAACCAATCAATTGCAAATGGGTATTCAAGAATCATATGGATCACTTAACATGTAAAAATCAAGGCTCATGGCAAAAGGATTTGCACAGAAAGAAGGTGTTGATTACGAGGAGACTTTTTTCCCCATAGAAAAATGGGCTACCATTCATACTCTATTTTCCATGACAACACAAAGTGAAAGGAAAATTCATCAAATGGATGTGAAAAATTATTTCTTGAATGGAGACTTGAAACGGAGTGTTTTTATCTCTCAACCAGAAGGATTTGTTGTGAAGGGACAAGAACATAAGGTATGCAAGCTCATCAAATCCTTATATGGATTGAAATAAGCACCGCGAACATGGTATGAAAAGTTAACTAAACATCTTCCGAAATTGAATTTCAATCATTTCAATCTTGACAATGAACTTTGTTTGTCAAGAAAGTTGGGAAAATGTTGTATATATTGTAGTATATGTAGATGATTCATTGATAAAAAGGAAAAATTAGAGATACATTGCATCCATAACGAAAGAAGTGAAGAAAGTCTTTGAGATGACATATTTGGGACATCTTCACTACTATTTGGGCATTGAGGTGATTCAAAATCCAAGGTACATATTCATCTCCCAGAAGAAGTACATTGGAAAATTGTGGAACAAGTTTGGCAAGGTTGAGTGCAATCTTGTTTATACTCCAATGGAAGATAATTTGAAACTCACATCAAAAGAAGGGAATGAATTTGAGGATGCAACCTAATATAGGTAGCTTATGGGAATTTGTATCTATCTTACTACCACCAAACCAGACATTTCATTTGTTGTTGGGATTCGTTCCAGGTTCATACAAAAGTCTTGTGAAGGACATTGGTCTGCTGCAAAAAGAGTTCTAAAATAATTGAAAGGAACTCAAGATTTTGGACTCAGGTACTCTAAGGTGGATGACCTTAACCTGATCAGATATTTCGATTCAGACTTTTTTGGGGATAAGGAAAATGGAGTATCAACTTGAGGCTATCTCATGAGTCTTGGATTAGTATTTGTCACCTGGGCATCATGCAAACAGACTGTTATGACAGACTCCACAATAGAGACAAAATGTGTGGCAACTGCAGAAGCAACGAAGGATATTGTGTGGCTCAGGAAAATACTTGAAGATTTGCAGGAGAAACAAGTGAATTCTACTTCTCTCCTAGTTGACAATACTTTTGCAATCAAGTTGGCCAAGAACCCCAGATTCCATGATCGAACTAAGCACATCAACACAAAGTATCACCTGATTCGATATCATGTAGAGGCCAAGACTATTCACTTGAGACATTGTTCCACAAATGAACAAATTGCATACATCTTCACCAAAGCACTTGGAAGAGAAAATTTTGAGAAGTTCAAAATGATGCTTGGGCTCACACACACACACACACACACCCCTTCAGATTAAGAGGGTGATGTTGGACACGTAATCCTTGGTATTGCATTACTTGTAATATAAATTGTAAATATGAAGAGTTGTAGGTGATAGGAAGACCAATAGTCACATTTTGTGTATTTATTGAGTTTCAAGCTAATGCAATAATCATCAATGTGGAGTTATATTTTCTACCAATGTTTGGCCTGATAGATTACAAAAGGTTTACTAAAATTAGGGGTTTCTAAGAGTGGTTTTGAGAACATAATTTTCTACAATGCTTCAAAACACTTTTGTGCTTCATTATTTCTTTGAAACAAAAAAACAAAATTGACAAGTTTGTTAGGGGGCAATCACATGAGCATAATTTCATATGAGCCTTTATGAGCCTTCAGTAATATCTCATCAAGCCTAAAAATCCCCTTAGCTTGGTTATGTTATTTGGATTGGGCCATTTTGTGATTGCTTTGATTTTACTTGGACCTACCTTGACCCCTTCCTTTGGTATAACATGACCAAGGTAGTCTACATCTTCCTTACCAAAGGTGCATTTTGAGATTTTTGCATAGAATTGATTTTCTTTGAAAAGAGATAGTTATTGTGCCTAGTGTTTGATATGTTCCTTCCATGTTTTATGGTATATGAGAATATCATAAAAAAAGACTAGTACAAACTTCCTTATATAAGGTCGAAGTCGTTCATTCATTACTACTTGAAAAGTGGCTAGAGCATTAGTTAACCCAAAATGCATCATCTTGAATTTGTAGTGTCCTTCATGAGTTCGAAAGATGGTTTTTGTCACATCTTCAAATCTTACCCTAATTTGGTAGTGCCTTGATCTCAAATTTAGCTTTGAGAAACACTTGGCTCCATGAAGTTCATCCAACATTTCATGTCTTAAGGCAATAGGAAAATTTTTCTTAATTGTTATTTTGTTTAGTCCTTTTTAATCTATGCATAATCTAAAGAACCCATTATTGTTTTGAATTAACAATACTAGAGCTATGTATGGACTTTTTCTTTTCGTAATAACACCACGTATCAATAGGTCTTGTATTAATCTTTAAATTTCTAATTTATGGTGATGTGGATACATATAAGGCTTAACATTAACATTAACATTAACAAGGCTTGAAGCTAGTTTGAATTAATTCATGAATCTCTAGTTGTCTAGAGTCAACTAATTTTGAAGCTAGTATCTCCATTTTGTGGCATTATAAAATATAGACTAGTGCTCCCTTTTGGATTAGCTTCTCCATTTGATGAGATGACACAATTTGGGTTGTGGAGGCTGAAAACCATACAACTTGTATATTTCCCCTTGCCACTTGAATTTAATAGTGTTTTTGTTGGTTAGCAAACAAAGTACCTAATGTTTGTAACCACTGGACTCCTAAGACTACATCTACTCCACTTAAAGGTACAGTGTGGAATTGGGATTCTAAGTTATAATCTTGTATTTGCAACTTAACCTTGTCACATTTTCCCACACCTTAGATTTATTTTTCCATCTACCACCATCAACTTCAAATTAGGAATTGGGAACACAAAAAGATTTAGTCTAATTGCAAGATTAATATTGACAAAATTATGGATACTCCTTGTATCTATTATCACTATAACATTGTTCTTTTTTATATGCCCTTTAAATTTTAATGCTTGTGGTTGGGCTATACTTGTTATGGTTGCTAATTATATTCATGGTTCATTCTCATCCTTTGATTATGAGGGGGCATTTTGAGGGCTCCTTGCATATTCCTCTAATCTTTCACTATTTGAGTCATATTCTCTCTCTACTTCGCATTTATATAAATTATTTTTTGTTACTTCCCTTGTAACACCTATGTCTACGATCCCATTTTTCTCCACAATGCTTACATTTTCCCTTCTTTAGTCTTTAAACTTCTAAATTGTGTTTGTAATCTTCTTGTAAGTGTAGAGATAGATACTCTAGATTTCT
>JASDQU011401016.1:1640-13145 GCA_032191745.1 Picea mariana
TGGTTGTGTTCTTTTGCAAAATCATCATTGTATGAGCATTGGAACGGAACTAGGATGGCGATGGCGAGAGGAAGCGACATTTAAATGGTATGTCACCCATCCCTCTTTAGTTAGTAAATTCAATATTTAAAACTTAAGGAAAGCGTCATGTTCTATCCTGTTTTGTTCTAGATCTAGGTGGATCTAGGGAGATCTGTTAGTGTCTGCACCTACCGATTAGTCCAATAACATCGAGTCCATATTATTCATTGTCATGATCAAGGAAGGACTATGCCTGGGCCCATTTACCACAAGTGCACCTTTATGGTAAATGTATCCTATCTTCGTTGGTCTGCAGCCCAATCTAGGATAAGGTCTGCCCAATGTTGAAACATTAACACTCCCTCTTAGCTAGGGAGGTATCTTTCCATAGTATCACACAACTATTATCCAGTGATACACAACCACTGCTAGTAGCACACAACTATTGTCTAGTGACACACAATCATTTCCAGTGGTACACAACCATTGTAGTAGTACATAGCTACTTTCCAAAGACACACAGTCTTCGCCAATGGTACACAACCTTTGTAGTAGCAAAAGGTCTATCACACATGACACTCCCTGTTAAGAACCAAATATCAATATGTTGGCACAGGGGCAGACCCGGGGTTCACCGCCAAGAGTGCACCAACAAGCCCTAACTACTATACCTTTCGGCTACACCTGCGAGGTAGATGCAATCTCATCCGAAGCAGCTATGGGGGGTTGTAGAACAGAGATGTCTACAACCAAGGGAAATGTCAAGTAGATCTAATACTAGATCAATACAGCATGCATATATCACTTATCAGCTTAGATCTATTCCATACATCTTATCAGATCTACCACAACAAAGCAATAATAGTATATCAAGGTAAACTAACACAGCATAAATCACACACACGAGTCAGGTATACGTGGTTCACCCTCTCCTTAGGGCTACATCCATAGAACTGTGCTTTATGGTATATTAAGATGAAAGCATACAGTTCTGATCTGCACTCTTAGCCAGCAGATATTCTCTCCTCTTCTCTCTATCTCTCCCCTCCCTGTGCACCCAGCTGAAGATCTTACAATACCATACGGCTCTCACTCTTAACACTTCTCTCTCACACAGTACTTCTTACTCAATAACAATAACAATCACACTCCCAAGAATTATCTTACCAACCCAACTCAGGTCCTCTTGACCTTTATTTATACTTTACAATAGCTCAACGACATCCTTAGGCTGAAGCCTAAGTGTCAAAACCCTACATACCAAAACCCTAAGTGTCTAAAACCCTAGGTCAACTTGACTCGCGTTTTCAAGGCTTCGCCAGCCTGTCTTTCCTTCCTTCTTGCATGGTGATCCAAAGCATCTAACGGTGGATTTTTCCGCTTGCTAAGTTGTGCATGGTCCTTCTTCCTTCCTGACCTGTCATCCTCAATCTCCTCGTCCAACGGCTTGCTTTCTCGAAATTCGCTCTGTCTTTTCTGCTCTTTTGCTCACTTCGACCCAGTAATAGTCACTGTGTCTTCTGCGAAGTTCTCATTTTTCCTTTTCTTCCTTGATCTTTGCTTGCTTCCATAACCAAGGGCCAACAGGCCCCCAACACTCACCTGTGACTCGTCCCAAGGAACTTCAGATCTGATTCTTCTGTTTTACTTCGACTTCAGACTGCACAGTGCAGCCTTTGCTTTCTGCTCTATGCCTCCTCTCCTTCCCTTTTTTTTTAATTTTTATTTATTTATTTATTTATTTTTGGGTATCTAGTACCCAATTTCAACTGCACTTGGTACCTAGACCCTTTTCTTCATACTTCTACTTAGAACTGAGAGGCATCTGGTTATCATATTACAACTTCAGTCGGCTCCCATTCACTAATCCATTCTTCTATTCTCCCTTCAAAGTCTTCAACTGCGCAACTCCTCCTTCTATAACATAGGCAATCTCATATGGCCCAAGACAATGCGTTCTGAACTTCCCAAGATGCTTGATGAACTTATTGTCATATACTAGCACTAAATCACCTTGCTTGAATACCTTCTTCTTGATGTGACTGTCATGATAGGCCTTCTCTCTTTCCTTCTATACTTGCCGATGGAATCCTGCAATAAATCTATCTTCTTGGTGTTCAACCAACTGCGTGAGCCTCTGTTGAATAGTGCCAATGTCATCCATATCTGTAAAGGCAGCAATTCTTAATCTCGACGCCAGGTATTCCATTGGGACAACGACTTCGAGACCATACACCAACTTGAAGGGGGTCTGCATTGTTAATTTCTTGCAAGTGGTTCTATAAGCCCAAAGTACTGTTGGTACTCTTAAATCCCAGTCATCCTTGTTCACACTGCAAATTTTCGTCAGCGTTGTCTCCAAGATCTTGTTGAATTCTTCCACTGTCCCATTTTCTTGCGTATGATAAGGCGTGCTAATCTGATGGTGGACTGCAAATTCCTCATTCAGGGCTTCAATTGTTTTATTTATGAAATGGGTGCCTTGATCACTCATAAGGATCTTTGGGCATCCAAACCTGGTTATGATGTCATCAAATATGAAGCGTGCAGTTGTAGTTGCACTACAGTCCTTGACTGCTCTTGCTTCAGCCCATCTGGTCAAATATTTTGTCGCAGTAATTATGTACCTTGCTCCTGTACGCTTTCCTGGTGGGTTTATGGGTCCCACGAAATCAATGGCCCATTTCTCAAATGCTTGTAGGGTCAGTTGTGGTGCTAGTGGCATTTCATCCCTTCGGGAAGGTTTCCCAACTCTTTGGCATACATTGCAGGCTCTGTAATAGTCTTTAGCATCTTTGTGTAAGGCAGGCCACCAAAGGCCAACTTTCAGAACCTTCTGCGCAGTTGCTTTCCCTGCGTAATGTCCTCTTGCGATGCCTTCATGAGATTCTGCAAGAATCGATGGTCACTCTACCTCCATAACACATCTTCTTAGTATCTCATCAGGTCCCATCTTGTATAGTTGTCCAGCTATAAGTGAAAAGTCTACAGCATGCACTACTATTTGTTTCTTCTGAGAGATTGTATACTCACTAGGTGCCATTCGTATTGACAGGAATTGGACTATTTCTGCAAAGTGGTCATCAATCTTTCTAATTGCTAGCAGTTGCGCATCCGACAGTGCATCCTCCAAACTGGTCGGCTCTTCGCCATGTTCCAACCTTGACAAGTGGTCAGGACCCTTGTTCATTCTTCCTAGCTTGACTATGATCTCAAAATTATATTCCTGAAAGAGTAGAAGCCATCTGCATATTCTTCCCCCCAACACTGGTTTGTTGACTAGGTATTTGAGCGTAGAGTGATCAGTAAACATTTTAAAGCGCCCTCCTAAGAAGTAGTGGAGAAATTTCTACAGCGCATACACCATGGCTAACCCTTCTCGCTCGGTAGTGGTTTAGTTCACCTCTGTTGTTGATAGCTTCCTGCTAACAAAAGCTAACGGGTGGTCGATGTCTCATGTTTCCGGTTGTGCTAACAAAGCTCCCAATGCAATAGAAGACGCATCGACATGTACATGAAACTCCTTGGTCCAATATGGGAAAACCAGAATGGGTGCAGTGACCATATTTTGTTTTAGTGTGTTGAAGCTTTGTTGGCATTCGTTTCTCCAGCTAAACTGACAATCTTTCCTCAGAAGCTTCTCCATGGGTGTTGTAATCTAGGCATATCCCTTAATGAACTTCCTATAATACCCAGTATGTCCCTGCGTAGTGCGTAGCTGTTTGACTGTAGTAGGAGGTGGCAGATCAACTATAATGGAAATTTTAGAGGGATCTACCAACAATCCCTACTTGCATACAATATGACCTAACAGCACTCTGAATGGTCAGAAGAAGATGCATTTCTTCAGATTCAATGCAATTTGACACTGCCTACATTTGTCCAACATTAGCCTCAGACATTCAATATGATTCTTTCATAAACCAAATACAGTCCAATCATCAAAATATGCTTCTAGAAATTTATGCAAAAAATCCTTGAATGCTTCAACCACCACCCTGGAAAAGATGGCTGGGGCATTCTTCAATCCAAATGGCATCATTGTATACTTATAAGACCCATTTCTGTTGCAAATGTGGTCTTGTGGCAATCTTCCTTGGCAATTCGGATCTGATGGTATCCTGAAAATCCATCTGTAAAAGAATATACTTTCTGGCCTCCCACATTATCTAACACTTCGTCAGTGAATGGCGTAGGGAAGGGGTCATGCAAACAGGCATTATTCAGCTTCCTGAGATCTACACAAATCTTGATCTCTCCTGTCTTTTTGTCCTGTACCACCATAGGGCTGATCCACTCTGATTCTTTGACAGGTTCTATAATCCATGCTTCCAGCATTCTGTCGAGCTCAATCTTCACTTTCTCCTTATATTTAGGGTTTAATCTGTAGGGTCTCTGTTTGACTAGTTTTGCATCTGGTTTCAAAGGGATCTTCATCTCTCCCATAGGCCCTTTGATGCCCTTCATATCACTGAACTTGGTCGGAAACAAGTCCTGATACTCATGCAGTAGTTCTATGATCTTGTTAATAGTAGAAGCATCCCAATAATCTCTGAAATTTGCAAGCTTCGGTATCTCCTCGGTTCCAATATTGACCTTTTTAATCTTGATGGGTTGTCCAATGAATGGTAGCTCAACTCCAGGTCCTTCCACATCTCTCTAGTTTTTTGTTTTTGCGATGTTCACCTTCCTTGGATGATCGGCTTCATCATCATTGATGTTGTAACAGCCTTGTAGTTTCTGGAGAGGCACGGTCCATTCGTCCTCTTCTTGTTCCAAAGGAAGGCTAGATGCTGCCTCGAATACTTTCTGTCTCACAATCTGTAATGCTTGATCTACTAAAGGATATTGACTTTCAAATAAGAAGGTGGTTATAAAATTATGTGTCATACCTTTCCAATCTATAGTGATGAGGCACAGCTCTGCTTGAAGGTACCAGTTGATAGGTGTCGTGTCCAGTGTGTTAATGAATTTGTGTACCCACTCTTCTTGAGGAACGTTGCTCCAAGCTTCCTCGCATCTTCGCACATGGTCCTTTGGGCAGCTTCGACCTATGTACCAAACTTCACAACCTTCTACTTGTGCTAAGAACTACGTTTTCATCAAGGTATGACATTGTATCCAGTCTGTAATATTGCTTTTGTGTGTTCCCCACCATCTTGTTGGGGTTGCTTTCAGGGCCTCATCCATTGCTAACAATCTTTGTTTCATTGGTACACTTTCTTCAAAGTCTGACAAGAAGGTTTCTAAAGGATTCAGACCATCAAAGGTGGGTAAGTTACTTATTGTTGTGTCGATCCAGCGAACTTCTCTGGTTAATCTAGCACATCGTCTTCTAGATACCTCATACATTTTATTCTACCAGTTCTCCAGTGCTTCTTCTGAGTCTGATGAACATGTGTTGTCACTTCGTCAACTTAGGTTTCCATCGGCCATAGGATTAATGTAATCTCGTTGTCTAGCTGTTAGTTTGTATATGTTTTCCAGTTCATATGCGCGGTCTTCCTCTCTGATGGGTTCTGTGTATCGCTGACCTTCCTCTGGATCTAAAGGCACAATGACCCTAAGGCCATCTCTTTCAAATGTCATTCGTCTTTTCTTTAAATCAACAACAGTGGAATTATTGAAATCCCAATCAATTCCTAACAGTGCAGGGTAAGGACAGTTGTCATCAACTATCTCAATTACCTCAAAGTCTGCAAATGTTCTTACTCCATCTATGTCCACAGGGACATGTTCCATTCTGCCAAAGGGTGAGACTGCATCTGCCTCGCAGGTGTAGCCAAAAGGGCCAGTAGTTAGGGCTTGTTGGTGCGCTCTTGGTGGTGAACCCTGGGTCTACCCCTGTGCCAACAAATGGTTCTGTTGTCGGGACAATAATCTTCTCGAGGGAATGTCAAAGTGGTTTCCTTCAAAGACAGAGATTCAGAAGTGGATAGAGGATCAAGAAAAGGACTTCGTTGAAGCCCAGAACAAGAACCCTAATATAGGATAAATGAATGGAATATGATGAATATCCCCCCCAAATAGTAGATGTTTTCCATCCTTGGAAAAATTAGCAAATAGGGCAGGTTAATGGTGAATGAGAAATTTTCCAAATACATGTATTTAGCATTCAAGGAATTATTGATTAAAGATTGGAAATCAACATACCTTCACCTACCTAAGAAGATTATGAGCTATGTATCTGAGAGATCTTTGTATGGCTGGAATATTTTGGTTGTTACTATTGGATCATGGATCTTTAAAGTGAAAATAATATGATCTGCTTGGTTGTATGAACATCGAATGAGATCTATAATTGGTATATCTATACCATCTTATTGTTGGAACTAAGTTGTTGGTGTTGAACTCTGGAGCTGAATATTTGATTTACTGGAACACTATTGCAAGTTGTTGTGAGTTTCATGGAACCATATAGTCTTCATTCATATCTGCATCATGGCATAATTCTTATCCATGTGAATAAATTTTGTTGATATCGAACATAGAAAGAAATTGTTGAATTACCAATCATTAATGAATGTTGTTAACGGACACGAGACTACTCACCATTAATGTTAATGAGAGTCAAGATGCCCAAGTACATCTTACTAGGTATGAATAAATGTGTCGCATGTTGAGTCACCTAGAAGATCCGACAAACAGGGGACATTGATGTACTCCCACTGTTTATTGGCGAGAGAACTTTCCATTATGGCATGCAAGCCTCAAGGTACTGAAAATGTCTCTAGTCTCAATCCCAGATGATGTGTTGATGTCGATGGGTCAATACTTTTTAGAAGGAGGGCCATCAGGAATCCCCCATCATCTAACACAAGTACAAAGTAATGATTTAGAGGACCATAGATGAAAGATCAAGCATGCTTTATTTGGCAAAAGGAAAATGACAATGTGGTAACTCAACATGGTAAGTGAGTTGAATGACTTTATTCATGGGTTAGGCGTGAATGAAAGTGAGGCAGGAAAGTATGAAAATTGAAAAAGGGGTGAAGCCATGATCTAGTAGTGATAGGGAGATGAAAAGTTTAGGATTGACTTCAACATGTTAGGCTCAAAGGAAAGAAGATGAATCATCACATAATGGCTCTGAGAGGCTTCTTTTGATAGCAATGGTATGATGGATATGGTCTAAAATATAATGATATTGACTTCTTCATGATTTCATTGGGACATTCTTTTCTCAAGAGTATGTGGTCTTTGAAAACCACTAGCGCATAAATTGGTCTTCTTCATCATCCCAGAACCTGCAAAAAAAACTTAGCACTGACCTGCAATAAAACGTGATTTTATCGAAGAATAGACGTGATCAGTCTTTCTTCATCCGATACATATGCAAAAATTGACAAATAGTGCTAAATAGAACAAATCCAAGGAAAATAAATAAAATGAAATGCATTTTTTACCTGTCGGGAAGTGGTGCACCTTGGACTACCCGTCAGTGTTTCTTTGATAACTTCTTCGTTTGATGTTCAATTTCAGTGATTCAAAAGCCAAATCAAATTATTAGAAGCATTTTTCAATGATATGATGTTCTTAAGAAATTTTCTAAGTTTATTGGCTATAAAATAACAAAAAATGACCAAAAATTTGATATCTCAATGCTGATGGAAATGCCTTCATGACATAGAGCTCATTGAGATTTTTCCAACTATGTTAATGGAGAGGCCAAAGCCCTCTATTTCCAATTGAGGCCAAAGGATTTACCAATAGAAAATAAGCAGGACTTGTGTTATGCAGTAAAAGTAAAATTATTTATATTCTAATTGTGGTGACAAGTGTTAAAATTGGAGCGTTAGTCGGGATTGAACCGCAATTTCTGTTGAACAATCAAAACAACCTGATCATTGTCCAATCGTGTCATGCTGTAAACTACACACCGGGATAATTATAATTCAACTTGATTTCAATTGCTTGAAAATCCCAACGGTCCACGCAAGCCTTCTTCAATAAATTTGTGGCCTTTCTCACTGTAAATACAACGAATTCATGGCCTTTCTCAACAAATTCGTGGGCATTATTTTATCTCTAGATACAATAAATGTGTGGCTCTTTATCACTATAAATTCATGGTTGTTTTTGGATGCAAAAACATGGTCCTTTTCTATTGTCATTTCATGGATCAGATCTCCTGAAAATCGTGCCCATTATCTGAGTGATTCGATGGTCAAAATTCTTTGTGAGCAGAGCGCAAATGTTATTGCTTATGCAGGGAAAAAGGTCAAAGCCCTAACAATGCTTATTGAACCTGCAACCTTCATTATACAAACTAGACATCATAGTTCGCGCAAATTAATAGTTTTGTTGCAGGTGTATAGTTAAAAAATTGTAAAGGCTGAAGCCTGAGCAACAAATAGGTTCAACAATTGTTTTGATCTTTTCAAGCTTACAGACTCTGTTTTAATTCAGCTCTGTGTATGTTCTTTCAACAAGAATTTTTTGTTCAAATAAAACAAAGAAAATCTCAGTTTTTTAATTTCTAAACTGCTCTATGTTTTCAATCATGAATTTTGATGGAAAAGGCATACCTGGAAATCCAATCTGCAATTTTTAAAACTCTTTTATGGTCTTTGTTGAAACCTAACTCAATTTTTCATTGTACAATTAACCCCTGCTGTAAAAAATGAAGTATTTTGTCTTCAAAACGTTTCTCAGGAAATCGAATTGGAATATTTTTTCTTGACAAATTCTTGGCATTTAATTCAACTTACCTTTCCTTAAACAATTCCTGCTTGGATACATTCTCTTCTCCACAATCTACGCATTCACCTCCCATGTATTTTCTCAATGCCACGATTTTATCCACATAGACGAAAATGGTGTATGTTGATAGTTAAATTGCCAACATATAGTTCGTTTTTCAAATATTTATCAGTAAATTTGGGCCGGGGTAGGCGTAGGAAGGAACATTCTGCTACAAAATAGGGATTCTCGATTTGGTATGGTGCTGGAGTGGAGAAAAATGCATTAATATTAGCATGAGAATAAGGAATGTTTTGGAGCATTGAAGTGGAGGTAAAGTATAATGCAGGAATGTGTTAGCAATTAGAATCCTGGGGCTCACAAGTGAAAAAAAAAATAGCGTTTTGGGAGGTAGGTGGTTCGAATCTGGGGAGCGTCCAAGTGAAACAACAACATATGGAAAGAGGTGAAGCTACAACACTTTTTAGGAAACTACTCACTTCTCCCAATACCTATGGGATTCAAGGGACCTGAAATTATGCCTGCTTTTGTCTTCGTAGGGAGACCAATATGGAAATCTATGCCATTGGGGGGAAATTGACAATAAATGAAAACCTGATATTATCTCAATGGTTAGGGGATTGACCCATTGACCTACCACCAATGTTTAACCATTGCACCAAAGCTTGGAGGTCTAGTCAACTAGCTCACAGAACTAACTTTTATTGCAGGTTGTAGCCCAGTTTTGTGAGAGTAGCATGGATTAATTTTTATTGCAGGTTTACACAAGGTCGAAGCCTGAAACTGCAAATCGAAGGGTAAGACTAAAGCCCTAGCATTATGCATGGAAGCTTATTCCAAGTGCTAAAGGTCAGCTCGATAAATGGTATGCGCATAGTTTTTGTTTTTTTTTAAACTATATATAATGTTTTTTTGGTTTAAAGTATGTTTTGTATAAAAAAATTATTATATTTTGTTTTATATATATAAACTAGTTTAATTAGTTTCTGTATCATTTTTAACTTATGTTTTTATTTTTATTTTTATTTTATTATTAGTCTTATTTTTTAACTTTATATATTTTTTATTTTTATTTAAAAGAAAAATAATAAAAAAATCTTCCTATAGTGAAAAGTAAAATCTTATTTGCGAAAACCGTAGACATCCTCAACTCATCGTTTTTCGATTTTTATGGAATTTATTAATGAAATCTTGTCACAAAATGTTGGAAATTTCAAATCAAAATAGACATTCAGGACTAACCTATTTCCAAATTCTCTTTTCTGATCTTCCATATTGCAACAAGGCGCGGGAAAAGAGCATACTCAGGAACCTGGCAACGCTTTAAATATTTGAAATCTGTAACTTGAAAAGCATGTTAAGAAAATTTTACCTCTTATGCAGACCTCAATTTCTTAGCTCATGAAACTCCACTTGTTTTCCTCCTTGATGCATGTCCCTTTTTCCTGTAGATTTTCCTGCCAATGATTAGTAAACGAGGTGGCTCTTACCACACCACCAAATGAAAATTATGGGGAAATGAATGAAATTTTATGAAAACAAACATAAAGCAAAAACTAAAAACAATCATGTAGAACTGTCTCATGCTTACCGAGCTCTTGATGTCACCAAGTTATCCTTTCATCATGAGTTAGATCCCTTTATTTCCATCAATAAAACTAAAGAAAACATATTGAATTAAATTCCTAAGGCCTAATCCCTTAGCACCATCCCCGGCAACGGCGCCAAAAATGGTGGGCAATTCAATTGCTTAAATTGCTTTCATTTAATTATCAACCAGGGATGCTCGTAAGCTTGTGATGATGCCAACAAAATATATGAAGGAGTAGGCATCTAACTCTAATCTAAGAAAATTCAATCAAATCCTAACTCTTTCATTCCACTAAATAAGACTTAGTTGTTGTATGCAAGAAAACACTAGCTCCCTTACATGACGTCCACTCGTGATGTTTCACAAAACCTATCAACAATCAAGATCATCAAGTAAACACTCATGCATTGAAAATAAATACACTTAAAAAGGCTTAGTTGTTGTAGGAATGAAAACACTAGCTCCCTTACAAGAGGTCTTCTTGTAATGTTTCAAATAACCTATCAACAATCAAGATCATCAAATAATTATAATAAAAACAATAAAGCATATATACCTATTCAAAGCATTAGAACAAGAAGAAAATGCTACTATGATCTATTTGGAGTGAGCTCAATTCTCCCAAGAACAAAGTAACACATAAACTAAAGCATTCTAAATCTAAACTAGAGAATGGAAACTGATGTGAAAAGAAAGCTTGATTCTTATTCCATAATAAGTTGGACACAGAGCATGAATAAACGGCTCTGCAACTAGGGTTTGAGCTCTGACAGCCGCAGCGGACTGTGGCCGCTTGATAATGGCCCAGCAGGGGCTCCCGCAAGGCCAGGGGGAGGTGTCGACTGGCATCCCCTACAGCCAGGTTACAGCAAATACAAACACGGAAACCAGAGGGCAGCGACCAGCCTTCGAAACGCCTACTGAAATGCACGCAGAACTGCTAGCTGAAGGCACATTCAAAGATCGGGACACGGACATGGATCAAGCTAAGGAAGATAGTCTCGACAGAACTTCAGTCCCTTGGATCCCCGGTAAGTGTATTCCGCAAGCCCCAATAGCCCCAAAATATGTCATAAATTCTCCCCGTATTGAAGTGCAGAAACAATACATGCAAGATCATGCTTTAATCGGAAATTTTTTGGGGCTCTGGCCCTCAGAACGCGATCTTATCAAATGGGTACAGTACTGGT
>JASDQU011401016.1:13195-24351 GCA_032191745.1 Picea mariana
ATACTTTACAATAGCTCAACGACATCCTTAGGCTGAAGCCTAAGTGTCAAAACCCTACATACCAAAACCCTAAGTGTCTAAAACCCTAGGTCAACTTGACTCACATTTTCAGGGCTTCACCAGCCTGTCTTTCCTTCCTTCTTACATGGTGATCCAAAGCATCTAACGGTGGATTTTTCCACTTGTTGAGTTGTGCATGGTCCTTCTTTCTTCCTGACCTGTCATCCTCAATCTCCTCGTCCAATGGCTTGCTTTCTCGAAATTCGCTCCGTCTTTTCTGCTCTTTTGCTCACTTCGACCCAGTAATAGTCACTGTGTCTTCTGCGAAGTTCTCATTTTTCCTTTTCTTCCTTGATCTTTGCTTGCTTCCATAACCAAGGGCCAACAGACCCCCAACACTCACCTGTGACTCATCCCGAGGAACTTTAGATCTGATTCTTCTGTTTTACTTCGACTTCAGACTGCGCAGTGCAGCCTTTGCTTTCTGCTCTANTATTTATTTTGGGGTGTCTAGTACCCAATTTCAACTGTACTTGGTACCTAGACCCTTTTCTTCATACTTCTACTTAGAACTGAAAGGCATCCGGTTATCATAGTACAACTTCAGTCGGCTCCCATTCACTAATCCATTCTTCTATTCTCCCTTCAAAGTCTTCAACTGCGCAACTCCTCCTTCTATAACATAGGCAATCTCATATGGCCCAAGCCAATGCGTTCTGAACTTCCCAAGATGCTTGATGAACTTATTGTCATATACTAGCACTAAATCACCTTGCTTGAATGCCTTCTTCTTGATGTGCCTGTCATGATAGGCCTTCTCTCTTTCCTTCTGTACTTGCTGATGGAATCCTGCAATAAATCTATCTTCTTGGTGTTCAACCAACTGCGTGAGCCTCTCTTGAACAGTGCCAACGTCATCCATATCTGTAAAGGCAGCAATTCTTAATCTCGGCACCAGCTATTCCATTGGGACAACGACTTCAAGACCATACACCAACTTGAAGGGGATCTGCATTGTTAATTTCTTGCAAGTGGTTCTATAAACCCAAAGTACTATCGGTACTCTTAAATCCCAGTCATCCTTGTTCACACTGCAAATTTTCGTCAACGTTGTCTCCAAGATCTTGTTGAATGCTTCCACTGTCCCATTTTCTTGCGTATGATAAGGCGTGCTCTTCTGATGGTGGACTGCAAATTCCTCAGTCAGGGCTTCAACTATTTTATTTATGAAATGGGTGCCTTGATCACTCATAAGGATCTTTGGGCATCCAAACCTGGTTATGATGTCATCAAATATGAAGCGTACAGTTGTAGTTGCACTACAGTCCTTGACTGCTCTTGCTTCAGCCCATTTGGTCAAATATTTTGTCGCAGTAATTCTGTACCTTGCTCCTGTGCGCTTTCCTGGTGGGTTTATGGGTCCCCCGAAATCAATGGCCCATTTCTCAAATGCTTGTAGGGTCAGCTGTGGTGCTAGTGGCATTTCATCCCTTCGGGAAGGTTTCCCAACTCTTTGGCATACATCACAGGCTCTGTAATAGTCTTTAGCATCTTTGTGTAAGGCAGGCCACCAAAGGCCAACTCTCAGAACCTTCTGCGCAGTTGCTTTCCCTGCGTAATGTCCTCTTGCGATGCCTTCATGAGCTTCTGCAAGAATCGATGGTCACTCTACCTCCATAACACATCTTCTTAGTATCTCATCAGGTCCCATCTTGTATAGTTGTCCATCTATAAGTGAAAAGTCTACAGCGTGCACTACTAGTTGTTTCTTCTGAGGGATTGTATACTCACTAGGTGCCATTCCTATTGACAGGAATTGGACTATTTCTGCAAAGTGGTCATCAATCTTTCTAATTGCTAGCAGTTGTGCATCCGGCAGTGCATCCTCCAAACTGGTTGGCTCTTCGCCATGTTCCAACCTTGACAAGTGGTCAGGACCCTTGTTCATTCTTCCTAGCTTGACTATGATCTCAAAATTATATTCCTGAAAGAGCAGAAGCCATCTGCATATTCTTCCCCCCAACACTGGTTTGTTGACTAGGTATTTGAGCGTAGAGTGATCAGTAAACATTTTAAAGTGCCCTCCCAAGAAGTAGTGGTGAAATTTCTACAGCGCATACACCATGGCTAACCCTTCTCGCTCAGTAGTGGTTTAGTTGACCTATGTTGTTGATAGCTTCCTGCTAACAAAACCTAACGGGTGGTCGATGTCTCATGTTTCTAGTTGTGCTAACAAAGCTCCCAATGCAATAGAAGACGCATCGACATGTACATGAAACTCCTTGGTCCAATATGGGAAAACCAGAATGGGTGCAGTGACCATATTTTGTTTCAGTGTGTCAAAGCTTTGTTCGCATTCATTTCTCTAGCTAAACTGACAATCTTTCTTCAGAAGCTTCTCCATGGGTGTTGTAATCTGGGCATATCCCTTAATGAACTTCCTATAATACCCAGTATGTCCCAGCGTAGTGCGTAGCTGTTTCACTGTAGTAGGAGGTGGCAGATCAACTATAATGGCAATTTTAGAGGGATCTCCCAACAATCCCTACTTGCATACAATATGACCTAACAACACTCTGAATGGTCAGAAGAAGATGCATTTCTTCAGATTCAATGCAATTTGACACTGCCTGCATTTGTCCAACATTAGTCTTAGACATTCAATATGATTCTTTCATAAACCAAATACAGTCTAATCATCAAAATATGCTTCTATAAATTTATGCAAAAAATCCTTGAATGCTTCGACCACCACCCTAGAAAAGATGGTTGGGGCATTCTTCAATCCAAATGGCATCACTATATACTTATAAGACCCCACTTCTGTTGCAAATGTGGTCTTGTGGCGATCTTCCTTGGCAATCCGGATCTGATGGTATCCTAAAAATCCATCTGTAAAAGAATATACTTCCTGGCCTCCCACATTATCTAACACTTCGTCAGTGAATGGCGTAGGGAAGGGGTCATGCAAACAGGCATTATTTAGCTTTCTGAGATCTACACAAATCTTGATCTCTCCTGTCTTTTTGTCCTGTACCACCATAGCGCTGATCTACTCTGATTCTTTGACAGGTTCTATAATCAATGCTTCCAGCATTCTGTCGAGCTCAATCTTCACTTTCTCCTTATATTTAGGGTTTAATCTGTAGGGTCTCTGTTTGACTAGTTTTGCATCTGGTTTCAAAGGGATCCTCATCTCTCCCATAGGCCCTTTGATGCCCTTCATATCAGTGAACTTGGTCGGAAACAAGTCCTGATACTCGTGCAGCAGTTATGTGATCTTGTTAATAGTAGAAGCATCCCAATAATCTCTGAAATTTGCAAGCTTCGGTATCTCCTCGGTTCCAATATTGACCTTTTTAATCTTGATGGGTTGTCCAATGAATGGTAGCTCAACTCCATGTCCTTCCACATCTCTCTGGTCTTTTGTTTCTGCGATGTTCACCTTCCTTGGATGATTGTCTTCATCATCATTGATGTTGTAACAGCCTTGTAGTTTCTGGAGAGGCATGGTCCATTCGTCCTCTTCTTGTTCCAAAGGAAGGCTAGATGCTGCCTCGAATACTTTATGTCTCACAATCTGTAATGTTTGATCTATTAAAGGATATTGACTTTCAAATAAGAAGGTGGTTATAAAATTATGTGTCATACTTTTCCAATCTATAGTGATGAGGTGCAGCTCTGCTTGAAGGTACCAGTTGATAGGTGTCGTGTCCAGTGTGTTAATGAATTTGTGTACCCACTGTTCTTGAGGAACGTTGCTCCAAGCTTCCTCATAGCTTCGCACATGGTCCTTTGGGCAGCTTCGACCTATGTACCAAACTTCAAAACCTTCTACTTGTGCTAAGAACTGCGTTGTCATCAAGGTACGACATTGTATTCAGTTTGTAATATTGCTTTTGTGTGTTCCCCACCATCTTGTTGGGGTTGCTTTCAGGGCCTCATCCATTGCTAACAATCTTTGTTTCATTGGTACACTTTCTTCAAAGTCCGACAAGAAGGTTTCTAAAGGATTTAGACCATCAAAGGTGGGTAAGTTACTTATTGTTGTGTCGATCCAGCGAACTTCTCTGGTTAATCTAGCACATCATCTTGTAGATACCTCATACATTTTATTCTACCAGTTCTCCAGTGCTTCTTCTGAGTCTGATGAACATGTGTTGTCACTTCGTCAACTTAGGTTTCCATCGACCATAGGATTAATGTAATATCATTGTCTAGCTGTTAGTTTGTATATGTTTTCCAGTTCATATGTGCGGTCTTCCTCTCTGATGAGTTTTGTGTATCGTTGACCTTCATCTGGATCTAAAGGCGCAATGACCCTAAGGCCATCTCTTTCAAATGTCATTCGTCTTTTCTTTAAATCAACCACAGTGGAATTATTGAAAGCCCAATCAATTCCTAACAGTGCAGGGTAAGGACAGTTGTCATCAACTATCTCAATTACCTCAAAGTCTGCAAATGTTCTTACTCCGTCTATGTCCACAGGGACATGTTCCAGTCTGCCAAAGGGTGAGACTGCATCTGCCTCGCAGGTGTAGCCAAAAGAGCCAGTAGTTAGGGCTTGTTGGAGCGCTCTTGGCGGTGAACCCTGGGTCTACCCCTGTGCCAACAAATGGTTCTGTTGTCGGGACAATAATCTTCTCGAGGGAATGTCAAAGTGGTTTCCATTAAAGACAGAGATTCAGAAGTGGATAGAGGATCAGGAAAAGGACTTCATTGAAGCCCAGAACAAGAACCCTAATACAGGATAAATGAATGGAATATGATGAATATCCCCCCCAAACTGTAGATGTTTTCCATCCTTGGAAAAATTAGCAAATAGGGTAGGTTAATGGTGAATGAGAAATTTTCCAAATACATGTATTTAGCATTCAAGGAATTATTGATTAAAGATTGGAAAACAACATACCTTCACCTACCTAAGAAGATTATGAGCTATGTATCTGAGAGATCTTTGTATGGATGGAATATTTTGGTTGTTACTATTGGATCATGGATCTTTAGAGTGAAAATAATATGATCTGCTTGGTTGTATGAACATAGAATGAGATCTATAATTGGTATATCTATACCATCTTATTGTTGGAACTAAGTTGATGGTGCTGAACTCTGGAGCTGAATATTTGATTTACTGGAACACTATTGCAAGTTGTTGTGAGTTTCATGGAACCATATAGTCTTCATTCATATCTGCATCATGGCATAATTCTTATCTATGTGAATAAAATTTGCTGATATCGAACATAGAAAGAAATTGTTGAATTACCAATCATTAATGAATGTTGTTAACCGACACGAGACTACTCACCATTAATGTCAATGAGAGTCAAGATGCCCAAGTACATCTTACTAGGTATGAATAAATGTGTCGCATGTTGAGTCACCTAGAAGATCCAACAAACAGGGGACATTGATGTACTCCCACTGTTTATTGGCGAGAGAACTTTCCATTATGGCATGCAAGCCTCAAGGTACTGAAAATGTCTCTAGTCTCAATCCCAGATGATGTGTTGATGTCGATGGGTCAATAATTTTCAGAAGGAGGGCCATAAGGAATCCCCCATCATCTAACGCAAGTACAAAGTAATTATTTAGAGGACCATAGATGAAAGATCAAGCAGGCTTTATTTGGCAAAAGGAAAATGACAATGTGGTAACTCAACATGGTAAGTGAGTTGAATGACTTTATTCATGGGTTAGGTGTGAATGAAAGTGAGGCAGGAAAGTATGAAACTTGAAAAAGGGGTGAAGCCATGATCTAGTAGTGATAGGGAGATGAAAATTTTAGGATTGACTTCAACATGTTAGGCTCAAAGGAAAGAAGATGAATCATCACATAATGGCTCTGAGAGGCTTCTTTTGATAGCAATGGTATGATGGATATGGTCTGAAATATAATGATATTGACTTCTTCATGATTTCATTGGGACATTCTTTTCTCAAGAGTATGTGGTCTTTGAAAACCACTAGTGCATAAATTGGTCTTCTTCATCATCCCAGAACCTGCAAAAAAAACTTAGCACTGACCTGCAATAAAACGTGAGTTTATCAAAGAATAGAGGTGATTAGTCTTTCTTCATCCGATACATATGCAAAAATTCACAAATAGTGCTAAATAGAACAAATCCAAGGAAAATAAATAAAATGAAATGCATTTTTTACCTGTCGGGAAGTGGTGCACCTTGGACTACCCGTCAGTGTTTCTTTGATAACTTCTTCGTTTGATGTTCAATTTCAGTGATTCAAAASCCAAATCAAAKTATTAGAAGCATTTTTCAATGATATGATGTTCTTAAGAAATTTTCTAAGTTTATTGGCTATAAAATAACAAAAAATGACCAAAATTTTGATATCTCAATGCTGATGGAAATGCCTTCATGACATAGAGCTCATTGAGAGTTTTCCAACTACGTTAATGGAGAGGCCAAAGCCCTCTATTTCCAATTGAGGCCAAAGGATTTACCAATAGAAAATAAGCAGGACTTGTGTTATGCAGTAAAAATAAAATTATTTATATTCTAATTGTGGTGACAAGTGTTAAAATTGGAGCGTTAGTCGGGATTGAACCGCAATTTCTGCTGAACAATCAAAACAACCTGATCATTGTGCCATCATGTCATGCTGTACACTACACACCGGGATAATTATAATTCAACTTGATTTCAATTGCTTGAAAATCCCAACGATCCATGCAAGCCTTCTTCAATAAATTTGTGGCCTTTCTCACTGTAAATACAACGAATTCGTGACCTTTCTCAACAAATTCGTGGGCATTATTTTATCTTTAGATACAAGAAATGTGTGGCTCTTTATCACTATAAATTCATGGTTGTTTTTGGATGCAAAAACATGGTCCTTTTCTATTGTCATTTCATGGATCCGATCTCCTGAAAATCGTGCCCATTATCTGAGTGATTTGATGGTCAAAATTCTTTGTGAGCAGAGCGCAAATGTTATTGCTTATGCAAGGAAAAAGGTCAAAGCCCTAACGATGCTTATTGAACCTGCAACCTTCATTATACAAACCAGACATCATAGTTCGCGCAAATTAATAGTTTTGTTGCAGGTGTATAGTTAAAAATTTGTAAAGGCCGAAGCCTGAGCAACGAATAGGTTCAACAATTGTTTTGATCTTTTCAAGCTTGCAGACTCTGTTTTAATTCAGCTCTGTGTATGTTCTTTCAACAAGAATTTTTTGTTCAAATAAAACAAAGAAAATCTCAGTTTTTTAATTTCTAAACTGCTCTATGTTTTCAATCATGAATTTTGATGGAAAAAGGCATACCTGGAAGTCCAATCTGCAATTTTTAAAACTCTTTTATGGTCTTTGTTGAAACCTAACTCAATTTTTCATTGTACAATTAACCCCTGCTGTAAAAAATGAAGTATTTTGTCTTCAAAACGTTTCTCAGGAAATCGAATTGGAATATTTTTTCTTGACAAATTATTGGCTTTTAATTCAACTTACCTTTCCTTAAACAATTCCTGCTTGGATACATTCTCTTCTCCACAGTCTACGCATTCACCTCCCATGTATTTTCTCAATGCCACGATTTTATCCACATAGACGAAAATGGTGTATGTTGATAGTTAAATTGTCAACATATAGTTCGTTTTTCAAATATTTATCAGTAAATTCGGGCTGGGGTAGGCGTAGGAAGGAACATTCTGCTACAAAATAGGGATTCTTGATTTGGTATGGTGTTGGAGTGGAGAAAAATGAGTTAATATTAGCATGAGAATAAGGAATGTTTTGGAGCGTTGAAGTGGAGGTAAAGTATAATGCAGGAATGTGTTAGCAATTCGAATCCTGGGGCTCACAAGTGAAAAAAAAAATAGCGTTTTGGGAGGTAGGTGGTTCGAATCTGGGGAGCGTCCAAGTGAAACAACAACATATGGAAAGAGGTGAAGCTACAACACTTTTTAGGAAACTACTCACTTCTCCCAATACCTATGGGATTCGAGGGACCTGAGATTATGCCTGCTTTTGTCTTCGTAGGGAGACCAATATGGAAATCTATGCCATTGGGGGGAAATTGACAATAAATGAAAACCTGATATTATCTCAATGGTTAGGGGATTGACCCATTGACCTACCACCAATGTTTAACCATTGCACCAGAGCTTGGAGGTCCAGTCAACTAGCTCACAGAACTAACTTTTATTGCAGGTTGTAGCCCAGTTTTGTGATAGTAGCATGGATTAATTTTTATTGCGGGTTTACACAAGGCTGAAGCCTGAAACTGCAAATCGAAGGGTAAGACTAAAGCCCTAACATTATGCATGGAAGCTTATTCCAAGTGCCAAAGGTCAGCTCGATAAATGGTATGCGCACAGTTTTTGTTTTTTTTAAACTATATATAATGTTTTTTTGGTTTAAAGTATGTTTTATATAAAAAAATTATTATATTTTATTTTATATATATAAACTAGTTTAATTAGTTTTTGTATCGTTTTTAACTTATGTTTTTATTTTTATTTTTATTTTATTATTAGTCTTATTTTTTAACTTTATATATTTTTTATTTTTATTTAAAAGAAAAATAATAAAAAAATCTTCCTATAGTGAAAAGTAAAAGCTTATTTGCGGAAACCGTAGACATCCTCAACTCATCATTTTTCGATTTTTAAGTATGGAATTTATTAATGAAATCTTGTCGCAAAATGTTGGAAATTTCAAATCAAAATAGACATTCGGGACTAACCTATTTCCAAATTCTCTTTTCTAATCTTCCAGATTGCAACAAGGCGCGGGAAAATAGCATACTCAGGAACCTGGCAACGCTTTAAATATTTGAAATCTGTAACTTGAAAAGCATGTTAAGAAAATTTTACCTCTTATGCAGACCTCAATTTCTTAGCTCATGAAACTCCACTTGTTTTCCTCCTTGATGCATGTCCCTTTTTCCTGTAGATTTTCCTACCAATGATTAGTAAACGAGGTGGCTCTTACCACACCACCAAATGAAAATTATGGGGAAATGAATGAAATTTTATGAAAACAAACATAAAGCAAAAACTAAAAACAATCATGTAGAACTGTCTCATGCTTACTGAGCTCTTGATGTCACCAAGTTATCCTTTCATCATGAGTTAGATCCCTTTATTTCCATCAATAAAACTAAAGAAAACATATTGAATTAAATTCCTAAGGCCTAATCCCTTAGCACCATCCCCGGCAACGGCGCCAAAAATGGTGGGCAATTCAATTGCTTATATTGCTTTCATTTAATTATCAACCAGGGATGCTCGTAAGCTTGTGATGATGCCAACAAAATATATGCAGGAGTAGGCATCTAACTCTCATCTAAGAAAATTCAATCAAATCCTAACTCTTTCATTCCACTAAACAAGACTTAGTTGTTGTAAGCAAGAAAACACTAGCTCCCTTACAGGACGTCCACTCGTGATGTTTCACAAAACCTATCAACAATCAAGATCATCAAGTAAACACCCATGCATTGAAAATAAATACACTTAAAAAGGCTTAGTTGTTGTAGGAATGAAAACACTAGCTCCCTTACAAGAGGTCTTCTCATAATGTTTCAAATAACCTATCAACAATCAAGATCATCAAATAATTATAATAAAAACAATAAAGCATATATACCTATTCAAAGCATTAGAACAAGAAGAAAATGCTACTGTGATCTATTTGGAGTGAGCTCAATTCTCCCAAGAACAAAGTAACACATAAACTAAAGCATTCTAAATCTAAACTAGAGAATGGAAACTGATGTGAAAAGAAAGCTTGATTCTTATTCCATCATAAGTTGGACACAATGCTCTAGGAGTCCTCCCTTTGAAATGGAGGAGGCACTCCTATTTATACAAAAATTTAAAATAACTTAGATCCACATATCTCTCCTAGATCCACAAATGTCTCATTTGGTTACAACCATGTGCTCACACCTATCAAGTGATATCTCTACAAATCCTCTCACAAATCTCTCTTTCATGATTAATCTCCATCCAAGATACTTGAGTACATCTCCAAATATTCATCAAAACTTCAAGGGGTTGAAGAGGATTCGAATTTGAGGCTTGATGGTCAAGTTTGACTTATTTGGAGTCTTCAAATACACATGTAAACATCATGAAACTCATCCCACTTTCATATATAAGTATAAACATGTCATTTTTCCAATATTTAACCATAAATTCATTCAAAAACACTAAAATAGATGCATTGGAAAATAATATGTATAAAACCCATGTAATCATGAAAATGGTTTAATGTAAGGGTATGGGAAAGCGAAATATGGTTAAAAGTGAAGTGAAAGGTTGGTAAAAAGATGGTACTTTGGCGACCCAACAGTATATATAGGAGACTAGGAAGTACAATTACAACTAATGGACTCAAGCCGACATAAATAAAATAACATTAATAATGTAATATGCCCCAATTAAGAGGTAATGAGCCACTATTTAGGGCTTAACATTCCCCTCCCCTTGAGACAAGTGTTTTCCGCAACGCTTGAGTAACTCTGGATGCATCTGTATAAAAGACTCATCTTCCCAAGTGGAATCTTCAGCCGGTAGTTTCCTCCATTTAACAAGATACTCTAAAATGGATCTATTCCTCAACTGGTGAATTCTTGTGTGAGTGATGGCTTCAGTCTCCAATATGATTTTTCCTTCCTTGTCAAGTTCTAGAAATATAGTTTGAACTGGGATCTTGTCACCTATAACCTTCTTTAAGCATGAAACATGGAAAACTGAGTGTACTCGTGAAGATGCAGGCAACTCCAATTTGTATGCCATAGTACCAATCTTTTGCAACACCTTATAAGGGCCATACTACTTTGGTGATAATTTATTATGCTTCTTGGCTTGCTTGAGGGACATCTGTTTGTATGGTTGTATTCCTAAAAACACCCAATCCCCTACTTCAAAACTTCTTTCACTACGATGTTGATCTGTTTGTTGTTTCATGCGATTATGTGTCGTGGTCAGGTTGTTATTTAAGATTTGGAGAACTTGTTGTTGATGCTCGATGTGATCTTCCACTGCTTGAACCTTATATTTTTCTTTTAGAGAAGAAGTGATGGAAGGAGGGTGGTATCTATAGAGTGCCATAAATGGTGTCATTTTTGTTGCAGTATGAAAGGAAGTGTTATACCACCATTCTGCCAAGGGTAACCATTTGAACC
>JASDQU011401016.1:46199-58469 GCA_032191745.1 Picea mariana
TATGTTTTGATAGTTTTCCCTATTTGTTGTGAGAATTTTCACGTTCTCAATGTAACCGGGTCGGTGTGCCAAGGTGTTGGTAGTGTTTATTGTATGTAACCTAAGCCCAACGAGAACCTTAATATATGAAATTTTGAAAATGTTTTGCCTGAACAGATTCTAGTCATAGCAGTTGAATGCATCATGTTTCCTCGTTTCGCGTAAATCTATCATGTTATTCAAGCTTCTCGTAATTATGTGATTTTGTAATTACCACTGTTCTGAGTTATTTTGTAAGTTCGTTGATATTTTCCTTTAGAAACTTCTGATGCCGAATGATGCTGACGTAGCATTACTAACTCAGAGCTTATTAAATAAAACCTAGAACTCATCTCGTGGGTAAGGGTTGCACTCGGGACTTTGTTTATGTCGATCACACTAAATTGAGATAGATATTGCGATTGCCGATGCCAGGTGAGTATTGGGGATCGACGTTCAAAAAATCAACGCGTAGTTTCTTCGAGGGTTATCGTTCTTCGAAACTCCTGATGCCGAAAACATCCCGGAGGTCGGCGATTATTATTTCATTTTTCGTTCAATGCTTATTCTTTTAACCTTTCGCCGATGCCGAATTGATCGGTCATCGATGATATTCTTGGTGGTGCTTGTCGTAAAATAAATTTCGCGTCTGCCGACGCCGACGAAGATCGGGGCTTGACAAATTTGATTCTCTCTAGAGTTTTCTTTCATGCTTATTCCTTCCCGATGCCGAAATCCTTAAGCGTGTCCAGGAAAAGTTTGACTGTCATTTCTCTAATTTAGATATTTGTCTTTTAAGTTAATGATTTTCACATGTCCAAGCAAGATTTTAAAGACTTAATGAGAAACCAAAGAGATAAGCAAAGGACACATTTTTCATATCATACAATGCCAAAAGATCAAGTGGTACCCAAAAAGTGAGATTTTACGTAGACTTTTTAGGGTGTGTCGAGTGCTCAACACTATCCACAACTGAGAATCCTTGGAGTTTCTAGTAGGGAGATTTCTTGACCAGTAGCACTTGAGCCCTGGAGAGAAGTGGGACAACCTGAGGGACTCCTTGGAAGAGAAAGGTGTTCATTTCTTTGAGTTTTTCAGGCTAAGGGGCAAAGAGAGCTGGAAATTCGGATTTGATGTGAGGTTGGGAAACCTGGGATCTAGTTAGCCAAATGTTGTGTGTTTTTAGATTTGGCCTATGACCCATCCTTGTGGATTCATAGCCCTGGCTTAGGGGTGACCTTCTGTTGAGAGTAAATGAACAATAATGTCTATGGTTGGGAGGAACGTCCGTTGTCTACAACCAATTGGTGAATGTTTACTTGAAAGATAAGTGCTATTTGTGTTTTCTGTATAATGTTATTCCACTGTGTATTTAATTATCTCTGAAATATGTATTTTAATGTGCCTGTCTACTGGTTATTTGTTGTGCATGGCATGTTGTTTACTTCTTTATGTTGTAGCATGGATCTTGTCTTATGCATGTGATTTTCATGCCTCTAACATTAATGAGAAGTCCTTTGAATTCAAGATAAGTTCAGAGAACTGAGTCTTGGGATTGAAACGTGCCCCGCCTGTTGGTGGCTGGGTGTGTTGCAGCCGGATTAAGTGGCGTAGCCCAGCCTATGGGAGGCTCGGTATGTTACAGATTGGTACCAGAGCTTCTGTTTGAAACACCGAGCCAGTATGGGATGGGTATGTTGGTCAAAGTATCGTTGTTGAGATCAATTTATGACCTTGAAATTGTATATCTCAGGAGGAATGACGTTGTAGAGTCCATGTAGAAACCAGAGCATCAAATATCTTTTGTAAGGGATCGTCGAATCATGACCATACCTTTCGAATTTAGGAACTGTCACCACCATGGGATCAAGGGAGATCTGGATCATTGGATAGGAGGGCAGGTGAATGAGTGTCATCCGATAAAGGTGAAACCAGATGTTGGGAAAGGTTAAGTTCCAACCATCAGATCTAGGTTGTTGATCATCAACAGTTGATCGAGGCGAAGCGCGAAAGGTAATATTTTATAACTTCACCGCTTCAGCGATCTTAGAAGGCAGGAAAATCCTAAACTGTTGAAGGCCAGAGTCGCAAAGTCCCGTAAGCCATCCGATATGATAGGATGCACAGAGGAATCTTCGTCATCAATCGTGGTCACTTGGCATTGACCACTTCGAGAGTTTTCACTCTGGGAGTTTTAAACCTTGTTGAACTGCTACAACCCAAAGCCTTAGAGCGCCGAAGTCCCACAATTCTCGTCGAACGTTAGATCAAGGGAAGGACTTCGAAAGTGTTGAGGGTCGTCATATCTAGCATTGGTAGAAGGGTAGCGAATTTCGGGCTTCAGAACTTGGCCACTCTAGATACTACTAAGTATGTCGTAGAGAAAAACCCCAAAGCGTCGGAGCCTCGAAGTGCCAAATTAACGAAGTGTAAAGTCAAGAGGTCTCGCTGATTGTCAAATATGGAGCTGTGATTGTGGATCATCTGTGTTGTAGATGACATGATTTATGCCACGTGGAAGGAGTGCCATGTGGGGACATGTATCACTCAGATTTGGTACCTTTTGGACCCCAATCTTTCCATTTTTAAGTGACACATGGCACATGTTCCATGGGTCCACATCACCCTAGGTGACGTCATCATGTCATGGCATCTTCGAGAGCATGTGACTCTGGGGGTGTCCAAGTTTCTATTAGTGAAAAATGTCGAAGCCTGAATTAGCGAAGGCACACATACCATCGATTTGAGATCCATTCGGAACCTCTCTCGACCGTTAGATCAAACAGAGGAAGGATAGGTAAGTACTTCATAGGATTGTCACTATGGGAAAGCGAAAGAATTTGGAATGGAAATATCTCGGAGCACTGAATTTCTGAATTGGTTGAGAGTCATCCATCTCAACACTTGATTAAGTCTTGATCGTCCATTTAATCCATGGATGAACATGGTAAGTACTTCAGAGTATTTTCACTATGGGGAAGTGGAAGACTTGGGAATGGAAATGTAATATCCCAAGTCTGAGCCCCAACTGAATTGTAAACATGTTTTATAGGTTGGTGATCCAAGTGATTATAATCTAGGAGGCTTATGTAATGATTAGGCCAGAGAGCCATGTGTCAATCATGGCGCATGAAAATATTTGTGCGGAAAATAGTCTGTTTCCAATATTTTTCCCTATTCACGCATGCACTCAGCCATTCACGCGCAGATCCACCCTTCCTGTTCTCCAAGGTATTCATGCAGCCAATTTTTTTTGAAGAGTCTACGTTTGCATCATTGACGCACCTTTGGAACCTGCACGCACTCTGAGCTACCCCATACTTTCCTCTTACCACCAGTAACCCGTACCGTCCTAGAAGGAGTAGTGCACCTGTACCTTGTTGTTATGGGAAACGCCTAAACCAAACCCATTTTCTGTTGTTGCCTTCACCTGAGATGATTTCTGGTTGAGTAGAGAGCTAGATTGAAGAGGCGAGTTTTCAGGCCCGTGGATTGAAGAAGCAGGTTGTCAGGTCTGTGAGCAACTCTCTCCAGGTGAGACAGGTTGCTGGGGAAGTGATTTTTCAGAGGGATCCCAACTACAACTATAGTGCTATGAGAATTCATGTCCGGCCTGTTACTAAAGCCTTGGAAGGGAAGTGGTGTATTTGAAGGACTGTTGAGCAGAGAAGGGGCACACTTCCTGGGGTTGGACATGCATGTGGGGAATGAGAGGCTGTAGGCTGTTAGTGTGAGTTGGCTCCTGGGATGAAATCCTTCTTATTGACTGTGTAACTTCCTGTTTTCTTAGCCTAGCCTAGGAATCCCTTTACTCGATTGGAGTTTAGTCCCAACTAGGGGGCAACCCACTCCTGAGAGTGATGAGCAATGTGGTCTAAGGCTAAGAGGATCATGGAAGGTCTACAAACATTTGGTGGTCTTAAATAAAAGATACATATCAATTATGTGTTCAATTGCATGCTTTGTATTTGTACATGTCTTATATTTATGACTATTGCCTGTATATGGTGTATGTATAGACTTATAGTTATTTCTACAATAATTTGTGTATTAGCAGAATGTGTTGTCTGTTAAAAGATATATTTATATACAAATGAAATTATTGTAAGTTTTTAGGTGGCATGACCTAGTCGGGGTAGGTTGGGTATATTACAATGTAATTAAATTATGCAAGAGTTAATGTGTGTGGCGCAACCCAACATCTATAAGCATGGGTGTGTTACATTTTGGGTTATCAGAAACAAGAGAAGTAGTAACTGTGGCATTCCACGACCTGGGAGGCCTGGGGTGTCCTACAATTTGGTATCATAGCATGAGAGTTTAGCTATGACATTCCCTGTCCTAGGAGGTCCGAGGATGTTACAATTTGTTATCAGAGCCCCAGTTTCCATTACTGATCTTGGATGGGCCATATAAGTGGAATTTGAAGCAAAATTTTTAGAATGAATTGTTGTTGAAATGGAAAAAATTCGAGTTTCAGAGCATCCATGAGTGCCAAGAGGGCACTGATAGAACAACTTAGCTATGTTTGAAAGGTGAGGAAGTTTAACAGTTCGAGAAATCCAACAGAGGAAAGAAACCAAAAAAACCGTGGTTTTGGGGCCACAAAGTTTAGATTTGGGCCGTTGGATCTGTTCGGGAGAAGGTAGATCATTCGCAACTATCATATCTAAGAAAGGATCGTGACGATTAACCTTCAAGTCCTTCAGACTTCGTTGCTTTGAAAATTTTTAATTTTTTGACGAAAGGAGGAAAAATCCCCGAAGCTCCGAAGTCCTGGAGTGGATCTACATCGTACATAATTTGGGAGAAGGTAGATCATTGGATTCCCCAAGTGGTTTGACAATTCGACGTTTGGGGAAATCTGTTTGTGGTTGGGCAGAGTGGATTTTTCTCTGAAGTCCTGAAGTCCGAAACTAATCCGAACCGTCCATTATCGAAGACACGTGTCCGTAGATTAGCAAGTGTTCATAATTTTTATGTCCGACAGTTCGGGGGTGGGTTGGTGTTCAGCAGCGAAATCCTCTGAAGAGCAAAGTTCCAAAGTCCTGAAGTTCTGGGGAACACCATTTCATAAGTTCGATGATCGAGTGTTTTGATGTGCTCTGGTGTGGAATTCTATGAAGTTCCGGAGTGCTAGAGTGGCACGACATGATGATGTCACCTGAAGTGACATGGACCTTATTGAGATTTCAAAATCTCAATGATCAAGAGTTTAAGAGTGTGTAGATAAGAAGCTTTTTGACGTCCCAGAGCCCTGAAGTCCTGAAGCTTTGGGGAACAACTATTTGAAAGTTCCACATTTGGGAGTTATCAAGTATGTGGGTGTGAAATCTTCCAAAGACCAAAGTTCCCAAGTCTTGTAATTCCAGAATGATGTGGCATGATGATGTCACCTACAGTGATGTGGAGTAGTTCGAAATTTTGACGTTCGTGAGTTTGAAGGATGTTGTAGAAGAAACCTACGAAGTTTTGAAGTCACAAAGCATTGAAGTGACATCGTCTGCTGACATCACCTAGGGTGACATGGACCCGCTTGATGCTTTCCATGTCTCATCATGTTTCGTGCTTTTCAATGACCATTCATGCCAGTTAGAACTTGAAACATGTCACCTGTCAGATTGGGCCACGTGTTGTCTCTACATTTCTGCCACGTAGCACCCCCTTGGTTCGTGGCTGCGGATGAAACTATGGGAGTTTTCCAATATGATGTTTAGGGAAATGTGTGCATGTTGTTGCAAGAACCTCTGAAGCATGAATATATGGAGAGCTTCTCCAGGAAAGTGAAATTTCGACGTTCGAAGGGAACGATGTGTGGAGTTGGTAGAACTTCTGAACCCTGAAGTTTCGAAGCCATGAAGCTACGAAGTAGTGGAGCCCCGAAGCTCTGAAGATGTACTGAGCAAGGATTCTCTAGTTCAACGTTCAGGAGAAATAAGGAATGAGGTAGTAAGATCCTCCGAATCCCGAAGTTCTAGAGCCCCAAAGTCTCGAAGTTCCAGATGAGCGCATATCAACTGAGTGCTTGGACATAGCCCTTGGTCATATGAGACTTCAGTTGAAATAAAAGAGGGCTAGTGCCTAATTGTTGTTTTCAAAGACAAATTGTTCAGATATCCATAAATTTTAGCTCAAGACTCATAATTGAGCAAGGGAGAAATCATTGGAAAGATATTGGACAACATAACAAAACTGTTCACCCAGGAAATGGAGATGAACAATTAATTTCTCAGAAAATCAGAAGAA
The DNA here is from genome assembly GCA_032191745.1 of Picea mariana. NCBI lineage: Eukaryota > Viridiplantae > Streptophyta > Pinopsida > Pinales > Pinaceae > Picea > Picea mariana. The sequence goes on from JASDQU011401016.1 coordinate 52,464, forward strand.
AGGAATCTGATATGTTATTGAACTAGAGTGGTTCATATTTTCATGAAATTGTTGAGTCAGTTATCTTGACAAAGTTCTGTTGGCTACACATTTTGCAGAGTTAAAAACAACTAGAGTAGATCAAGATCAACACAAAGTGTAGAGAGATGGAAGATGCACATGGGGCTTACATCTAGGAAGATGAGATTAGAGGGATGGATGTCCATTTGGGTATTGAAGGAACAAACTCCAATGGACATGGAGAAAGAAAGGCTGAAAACATGAATATGGTAGAGACCATTAGAAATTTACAGAAAGATGTCCAAAGTCACAAGGTTGATAATGAAATGATTATGAAGTCATACAATTGGCTTAGGTTGATGGAAAATTGGTATGGATTGTTGGTTGTCATTGATTTCAACCATTGGAGAGTGATATTGTATATTGATGTCAACCCTTGTAGAAAGTCTGGTAGCAAATTCCGGTAGCACAAAGTTTTGGGTAATGGAACCAAAGTTGTTTCATGTATAATGGTATGATTTTTAATATATTTTAAGGTAATACTATTCTATATGGATAGTACATTTCATTCCATTTTCGGTGGTATGTGGAACGTCACATAACTTTTCACAGTTAGAGAGTTATGACCATGAGAAGTTGGAGAACCTAGGTTTGGGTAATGGACCCACGTTTGTTTGATGGATAATGGTATGAGTTTTGATATATTTGCAGGAAATACTATTCTATATGGATAGTACATGTCATTTCATTTCCATTGGTATGTGGAACGTCACATAAATCCTCACGGTTAGAGAGTTATGGCCATGTGAAGTTGGAGAACCCTCATGAGTCCTCTAGAAGCCCCAAAAGGTCAAAGTAGTCAAAGTGGTTTAAGAGATTTTAGAAGGTAAATAATAAAGTGAAGTGATGAGTGTAATATAAGTCAAAGTAAATACAAAAGGAATTATTTAAATAATAAAGTTAATGGAGAAATTACTAAGTTACAAGTGGTTAGAAGTGGGTTAGCCCTAAAATAAGGAAAGTGGTTTAAGATGGTTGGAAGGTAACCCCTTGAGGTAAAGTTAAGTGATGAGTGTACTATAAGTCAAAGTGGATACAAAATAAATTATTCAAATAATAAATTCAATGGATAAATTACTAATTGGACAAGTGGTTAGAAGTTGGTAAACCCTAAAATAAGGAAAGTGGGTTAAGATGGTTAAAAGGTAACCCCTTGAGGAAGCTAGATGAAAGTATAAATACGAGGCAAGGCTCTCTCATTTTAAAAAAACTTGAGAATATTAAATATCTACAGGTGAATGAAGTAACCAAAGGATATCTAAGCTGAATTTCAGAGAGAAGGTGAAGTAAAGAAGGCCGAAATTCAAGGGAGGGTAAATTCTTTTGATGATGCTTTCTAAGGTATGTTTTTTACAGGTCATCTCACCATTTTCGAAATAATTTTTTTTTCTAGAATGATTCAAACCATGAAATTGACAGGACATTAAGAAAACATATCCAATTAGTTGTGGTGCGAATTTCAGCTTGTGGGTCATTGTATTTTTGGAGTTACACTCCGTGGAAAATAGGGTTTGTGGCTAGTCCTGAAACTAGTCTAAAACATGTGTTTCTGGTAAAAACGTCATAACTTATTCATAAAAGATCCAAATTAGGTAAGACCAAATGTGTTGGTTAGATTACAGTTTGTAGTATTCTTTGTAAAATTTTTAGATCCATACAACAAATATTCAGTGCAGGGCACACTCTACAAGTTCACTCTCTAGAATAAGCCAAAATTCAACAAGGTATGCCATTTTTGTAGAAGGACATAAGTATTTTTACAGGCATAGGGACATTATATTTGGCTATCATTTGTTATAGGATATGATAATTTAATAAGGGAAAAGACTGCAGCCAAGAAGGAATTGAATAAGAATAACAAAATAACAATGGATTTCATCTGGGAAGGATTACCTAATCTGGTAAGAGAAAAGGTTGGTAAATGTTCATCAGCCAAAGAACTTTGGGATAAGTTACATGACATATATTCTTCACCCATCGCAGATTCAAAAAATTCTAAAGAAGATGCAGATACAGAACAAGAAGAAAGATGTTCATCATCTCAGACAGATTCAGAAGAGGAAGAGTATGAAGAAGCATAAGTTGATTACAGAGAAAAATTGATCAGTGCAATTGAATATCTAAAGAAAGAAAGAGAAGAAAACAAGTCATCCAAGAAAGAATTGACGAAGCAAAAGGAAAGTGTTCAAAGTTCCGAAAAATATCAACAGTTCATCAAGAATTTAAGAGCTCAACTAGAAGAGGCCAGAATAATTGAAGAAACTCTAGAATATCAAAATAAATGTTTATAAGCCAACATAGCAACACAAAAGGAAGAAGCAAAAAAGAGAGAAAATATATTGATGGATCATCTCAAGGAAAGAACTAATGACTTAAACCAACTTGATGAAGAGTTTGGTCAAGAAGAGAGAAGTTTGGAAGAAGAAATAATTACATTGAAATCCAAATTGAAGAAGCAAAGAGAACATAAGAGGTCTTGAAGTCTCAGATAATGAAAAAATAAGAAGAGGTTGAGAATCTTGAAGAAGAAGTTGTCACACTAAGAGTCAAAATCGTCAAGATCAACAAGAACGCTGAAGAGACATAAACATCCACATCAATTATAGAGAATGAAGATAAGCACTCTACGTTGCCAGAAAAGAAGAGTGAAGAAAATATAAAGAGTTATGCAAAAGTACTCAAAGGAAGGAATGATGGTCAACCAAAATCTAAGAAAACTAATAAAGATACATCTTCAAGAAGACCATCCATGTTCAAGCCACAAATAAGATTCAATCATGATCATGATTAGTCAAGGCAGAAATTCAGAAGGACTACACCACAAAGAAGATCATTCACTCCCAGGTATAAAAATTTCTTTTATGGTCATTGTTTTTATTGTACTAACTTTGGACATAAGGTTGCAGATTGCAGGGATTATAAAAGAAATGTTCAAGCAAGAAATGCCTATGTGGCCCCACGTAACATTGAATGTTACAAATGTCATAACTGTGGACACATAGCTCATGATTGTAGAAACATGATAGATACTTTCATGAAAGATAACACTGATATCAGTTATAAGAAAATATGGATAAGAAAACATGAAGAACATGTGAACAAAGACCAGGTCCCAGAGATCGCAAGTTTGACAATAAAACGAGATGAAGAAAAATCTACAGAGAAAAAGAAGGATGTCATATATAGAAATGTTTGGAAAATAAATGAAAGAAAAGAAGGACAAGTAAATAAGGAACAAGTTCAAGAGATTATACTTTTAGGTATTGTAGTGAAAGATGAATCCATAGATAGAAAGAAAGAAGTCAGAGCTCAGAGAGATGATGAATCTACCAATGAAGATGATGATGAATACACATTAGAGCAAGAATTGTTTTGAGCCATCCGGCTTAGAGACTCCTAGGTAATATGAATATTAGACAGGGGGAGTCTATGCGATAGCTGTGACAGACCAAAGAACCATCCTTTGAGTAGCTTGCAGAGTTTGAGAAGACAGATCCAGAGCAGTCAATTAGCAGAAGTACAGTTTGATAGATTAATCAAGACTTCATGATAACATAGTGACAAATGGGTCAACATTATGGACAGTTGTGCAAGTCAAGTCTTGGACAGTATGGAAAAAGATGGATTTGTAAGAATACTTAGCAGGTTTGGATATATATATGAAAGTGTACGAGAGCATGGATTCATAGATTGGTTCAGAGAGTGGTTCAAAGACAAAGGAACATTATCATAATGGATGATAATTACACAGAAAATGGCTCGAACAATGCTAATGGATTCCAAATTGACAGATATTTTTTGGACACATGCAGTGCATACATCAACTCACATTCAAAACAAAGTAATGCTAGGAAAGAACAATGACAAAAATCCCTACGAACTATGGAAAGGAAGTGCAGACAACAACCTCTACATCAATGTAACTCAAGGTAATATTTTATTAATTGAAATATATGTTGATGATATTGTTTTGGAAGTACTAATGACAGGTTAATCCATAAATTTTCAAAGGATATGCAAAATGAATATGAAATGTCATTACTTAGAGAACTATCCTTCTTTTTGGGTGTTCATATATGTCAAAGAAACCAAGGAATTTCTATTTCTCAAACTAAGTATATCCGAGAAATGCTAAAGAGGTTCGGAATGGAAGTTTGCAAACCAATTACCACTCCTATACAAACCAGTTGCAATACAGGTCAATGATTGGTATCTTACTATATGTGAGAACATCTAGACTAGATGTATTGCAGGTAGTTGGATAGGTGGCACGATTTCAAGAAGCACCAAAGGAATCACATGTGTTAATAGTGAAGAGGGTTTTTAGATATCTCAAAGGAACAAAAGAGTTTGGATTATGGTATCCAAAAGGAAATGATCTATCACTTATTGCCTACATAGATGCAGATTGGGCAGGTTGCATTGATGACCGACGAAGCACCAGTGGAGAAACGTTCTACTTGGGTGAGTGTTCAGTATCTTGGCTAAGCAAGAAACAATCATCAATATCCTTATCTACAGTCGAGACAGAGTATATTGTAGCAACAACATCTTGTACATATGTTCTATGGATGAAACAAACTTTGACATATATACAGGTTGAGTATGATGAGCCCATTCCAATCTATTATGATAATATAAGCGCCATCAGTATCTCAAAGAACCCAATGATGCACTCCAAGACGAAGCAAATTCCAATCAAGTATCACTTTCTATGGGAATAGGTTGCAGAGAAGAACATCAGAGTTGAATATGTGGGAAAAAAAGAACAAGTGGCATACATCTTTACAAAACCTCTTCCACGAGAAGCCCTTGAGTATCTTCTCCAAATACTAGGAGTAATTTCTACTCCAAAATGAATGCTTTTGAATGCTGATCTAATATGTCTTAGATGTACATGAGGAAGCACCATAAATAAGACAATTCAGGTTGGGCGATCAGTGTCAGGAAGAGTTCAGTCAGGGGGAGTATCCCCAAGGACAGTTCATTTAGGGGTAACAGCCTCAGATGGAAAGATACCTTTGCCATTGATGACAAAGGGGGAGAGATTTATCAGATGCATGATAGAAACACTTGGAGAGATAACATAGAGGCATGTAGACAGGGGGAGCATCCCCAAGGAGAGTTCAGTTAGGGGGAGCAGCCCCAAAGAGATATACCCTTTTCCATTGATGTCAAAGGGGGAGATATATAAACATTGATGAGGAGTATAATAATGAATGCTATCATGACTAAGTGTTGCCATCAATGCCAAAGGGGGAGATTGTTAGACAACTGGCTTAGGTTGATGGACAATTGGTATGGATTGTTGTTTGTCATTGATGTAAACCTTTGGAGAGTGATATTGTATATTGATGTCAACTCTTAGTGATTGATGTCAACCATTGGAGAAAGTCCGGTAGCACAAAGGTTTGGGTAATGGACCCAAGGTTGTTTCATGTATAATGGTATGCGTTTTAATATATTTTAAGGTAAGACTATTCTAGATGGATAGTACATTTCATTCCATTTCTGGTGGTATGTGGAACGTCACATAACTCCTCACGGTTAGAGAGTTATGGCCATGAGAAGTTGGAGAACCTAGGTCCAGGTAATGGACCCTAGTTTGTTTGATGGATAATGGTATGAGTTTTGATATATTTGCAGGCAAGACTATTCTATATGGATATTACATGTCATGTCATTTCCATTGGTATGTGGAACGTCACACAACTCCTCATGTTTAGAAAGTTATGGCCATGTGAAGTTGGAGAACCTTCACGAGTCCTCTGGAAGCCCCAAAAGGTCAAAGTAGTCAAAGTGGTTTAAGAGATTTTAGAAGGTAAATAATAAAGTGAAGTGATGAGTGTAATATAAGTCAAAGTGAATACAAAAGGAATTATTTAAATAATAAAGTTAATGGAGAAATTACTAAGTTACAAGTGGTTAGAAGTGGGTTAGCCCTAA